>JASAND010021708.1:0-37940 GCA_030248195.1 Trissonchulus latispiculum
GGACAAGCCCGAACAGGAGGCGTCAGGCACCCTCGTACCCACGAAATCAGGACCTAGAAGAGAGAAGGGAAGAGGGGGAGGTTAAGCTTTTATTCACCATTGAAAGTAAATAATTGGTCCAGCCGGGGTTCGAACCACGGCCCTTCTGATATGGATACATAAATTATACAAATACACAACAATGGCATCAGCTGATCTCACATATATATAATTCTTATCAATCTTTCCTACAATGCCTGGTTCCCTTACATGATTAAGCCTGACAATGAACTTTGGCTGTCCTAGGCAGGGGGTAGTGGTAAGCATTTCTGACTTCGAAGCGGAAGGGCCGTGGTTCGCTCCCCGTCTGGTCCAATTATCGATTTTCTTTTATCATAGATTAACGGAGCTCTGAACACAGTTCCATAGCGAATGCTCCCATGTTTGGGGAGAGGCAATTCTGCAACACATACCCCGTCCCTTTTTGATGGAGAAGCGCCAATAACGAATCCGATTGCAGAAGTCTCCTCCCCGAACCGAGGATTGCGGTAGCTTTAGCTTTTGCAGAAAGGGTCCCAATCTTTGCCTGTCTCGGCATCCCAACTAAAGCAGGGATGGGTATGTGTTGTCGAATTGAACGACACCCCCCCAGAACGGGGGAACATTCGCGTATTGTGGTCAGAGCACCGTTAAGGCCGGCTCACAGGCATAGTCGCATGTCGCGTGTAGCTTGTCGCAACAGTGTTCACAGGTTCACAGCTTTTGGCGACATAAGTGTCGTACGACAAATTGTCGCGCGCCGTAAAGGAGTTAAAAATGTTTTAACTTTTGTCGCGTGTCGCGTGCCTTTAGTCTAGCCTATGAAATGTTGCACATCGACGGGACAACAACCTAACCTCTGAACACATCAGACATTGCGACAAGCGACATGCGACATACCACAAAGCCAACGCGACAGGCGACAAACGACTTGCGACACGCGACGCGACAAACGACAGCCTGTGAACCGGCCTTTAGGGAAGCCCTTTAGTGGCAGTGACTTACTCTTATTTGAATATATGGCAACTAAAATTTCAGTAGAATGAAATACCTTATTTATTAAATGAAAATTTGGGCAAACTTTAGGAATTGCCTGTTTGTTAAGTAGCACTTAAAGTTATTCTAAATTTTCCTTTGACTACGTACAATACAAAATTTTGCCTATTGGCTCTGCACTTCTGCAGGGGGTGCCAAGGGAACATGTCCATAATAAATTAAAAATATCTGGGCTAGCTGGAGCTAATCTCTGGGTTGGAGTCCCTACGAAGGAAGAGTAATATACTTAATATTCAGCCAGCAATAGGATTCTGTTCCTTAAGTTAATTATATATGGACGTCTGCCTGAATTGGGATTTCTGACATTAATTTTAGATTTGGCCAAAGTGAAGGACCTTTGTTCGGGTTTCTCAGCAGTTTTCCAATTTAATGACACTAATAATGGGGTTGATTTTTTGATACATTTTTGTCGACTTGCGTTGAAAATTTTCTGACGACTTTTATTTTCTGTTAACAAGAGTGTAAGATATACTGACTTACGACAATGAACCACTGTTGCAAGTAAATATGGGAATTTTTCATATACTTTAATTCATTTATTTCTCTAACTAATTTAACCCATTCATTTTCACTGATTCATTTCATTGATTCACTTAATTTAGTTTTCCTAAATTTCATGTGGGTCAATTCCTAATTGTTTTGACTCGTTCGATTATTTCTTTCAAAATTGAATTTAAATGTTGACAAAATTTTCCTTCATTATTTTTGCTGAATTCCAGTTGTCTCCTGAAAGCTCAAAAATGCTACTCTAATCAATTGGCAAGGAAAACAAGCAAAGGAAAACGGTTAATAGGACAGCTAAAGAAATACAGCTAAACGGTCCTGTGGTGTAGTGGTAAGCACGTCTGACTTCGAAGCAGAATGGTGGTTCGATCCCCGGCCGGGCCAAATCTTTACTTTCAATCCTGGTTAATTCTGAGCTTTTCCAAGCTTGGGTTCACTGCGAATCATTTCTGTTCAACAGGTCGCTTCCAGTTCATGACAGCTTCAGATGGACAACATCTCATTTCAGCTAATTCACAGCATAGCTAACAGCTAGCCCAGATCTAGTATCTAGGCTATGGGAGCTTGTAGGTACTCCCTACAATTGAGGCTCAAGCTAGTTCAAATGTTCTTGCTTGAACAGTTCGTTCTGAGTATAAGCTAACTTTTTTGCTGTTGAGTTACTGGATAGAAACTCTATATCTTCTAGGTGTTTTCAGGAAAAGCCTAGTTGAAATATGGCAATAATTTATTACTCACACAATATATAATTATGCTTATACGAGACTATATAGTTATAGTTTATCACTTAAACACAATGCTAACGTATAATTTATGACACATAATATAAGGCTTTCCCTTGCAACAGTCTCAAGGTTTTTCTATTAAATTTATGTACAACGAATATGGATTGTATGTGATTATATACTCGTATATAATGCCTTATATATGCTTATATGTGATTATATACTCGTATATAATGCATTATATATACTTATGTAAGCTTACATTAGCTCAGAGCGACACGAGTACTGCTTGACTATGCTTTGTCACATCTGCGCCGAGAATTCTAGAATGTGCCTTTCAGAAAGCATGGCTTAGATGCAGCTTTTTTTCGCTCCAACTAAAAGACCCCCTTAAAGCATTTCCCCCCGCAAATTGTGTTCGCATCAAATTGAAAGCATTAAATTTTTATGCTCTTTTTCGCTCTAGCCTGGTCTCTATAGGTTGCTCTTTTGAGCGCTCCAGTGCTGCAAATTTCTCTAGATTAAAGTCTGTGTTTATGACAATTTATTTGATTTTATTTTGAATTTTTGGCCGAGAATTTTATTTTCAGATTCTTTTCATGAGTAAATTAAATTTCCGTAAAAATAGTCTATGGACCCATGATTATTATCAAGACTTCCCAGAGTGGCACAATTAATTAATACTTAATTAATAATAATTAATACTTAATAAAAGATAATAATTAATACCCCAAAGGTTGGTGGTTCGATCCTCATCTCAGTCTCCAAATTTTACTGATCACAGGATCTGTAGTGACATCATTCTATCTTTCTTTCATCATGATTGTCCATTCTTCATTAATTTTCTTTTGTCTTCTTCATAAAGTCTTCAAAGCTTGTCTAAAGTATACATTATGACTGTCAGTTCAATATACTTAAAACTGGCCCTTTTCAGTGGGCTTAATTTCAACAAAATTAATTTTAGCCAAATTTTTAGGAAAAAATAAAAATGCCAAATAAAATTTCCGCTCCCAGACGCTAAAGAGTGACTCAACATTGCAATTAGTATTGGCAATCTTTAGGGCTAAGTGCTCTTAAACTGGTTCTGTTCGAAAAAACGCCTGCAATATTTTAGCAAACCATGAAAAACCCCGCTGTTCTAAAGAGTTTTTACGCAACACTCTGGAATATTGTTGTGGCGTTTGTTGAAAAGGGGCAAATTTTGCAGCAAATGGACGCAGTTTATTGCAAAACCAGTCCCAGGGGTTGGCTGGAAAATTTTGCAGAAAATTCAATGATTTCTAGTCAGTATGAGTTTCAAATTTTGTATGATGGGCATTGCTATCAGAAAGCGGCTTTTTATGCACATGTTTAGGTGATTTTTCGAGCGAAAACCCCATTTTGCTAGGCGAAGGTTGGTATACAGTCAGGGAACGCTCGAGTGATAGAAAATTTCAGTTTTAGACTCAAAACCGGAAAGCTATAATGGAGGTTTGAGAAGCGGATTTTGAAAGAAAAAAGGTTTTTGTTATGATGTAGTATACGTCTTCAGTTAAGTTTCATACAACTTTCTTCTGACATTACGAAGAGTCTTAACATAAACATTGTTGGCAGCTTCCATTACAGTTTGCAGTGTCCAGTGCAAACTTGCGTTATTACAGTCTCATTTTACGTGAGACGTTCTGCTTTACACTACTTGCACAGAACACTGTTTATTGCGTTAACTTTAACACATTAACTGCTGTTTTATAGAGTTAAACTTTTACTGTCTCAATTTCAACTAACCTGAATTATTGTATTCTTTGCTTTCCACCTAAAACATCAAGAAGACCCAGAACAACTTACCTCCGCCTTCAAATCTGCCGAATCCTGTGCCAACCGCTCGTAGCCTAAAACAAGAAAAAACACAGCACTAGCTGAACATTTTTCAACCGCGAAAAATGTCCAGCTCATATCGACAGGAGACCTATGCCTCCTCCGACTACCACTCGTCCATCTCACCCCGGGACTCCGGAGGGTTCAGTCGGCTGTCGGCAGCGCGCAGCTCCGGAGGCGGCAGTGGTGGACGAGTGCTGAAAATCGTGACGGAAATGGGCAGCTCATCCGTGACCGAGATTTACGCCCGCCCTGGGGCGCAAATGCGGCCTCAGCCATTCTGGAGTTCGTGGGGCGGGAAGAAGGAGATGCAGGATCTGAACGATCGGCTGGCCAGCTACATCGAGCGGGTCCGCTTTCTGGAGGCTCAGAATCGGAAGCTGGTGGCTGATCTTGAGGCGTTGCGCGGGCGCTGGGGTCAGGACACGTCCTCGATTAAGGAGCTGTACGCGAGCGAGATTGTGGAGGCCCGGCGACTGATGGACGATACGGCAAAGCAGAAGGCTGCCATTGAGGTCCAGATAGCCCGGCTGAATGAGGAGCTCTATGATATGAAGAGAAGGTGGGTTAATGTCATATAATTCAATTTCAGTAATTGTAAATTGTAAACAGCCTAAACCCAATTTGATCTTATTTCGCAACAGGGTTGGAGTCACTCGGGATTGTCAATCCTGACTTGATAAGCTGTGATGCAATCAGGATCTTTTATTATCAGTTTGATTTAATTTTAGAAAATTCGCTTGCATTCCAGAAACCGAATTTCACAACTTAGCATGAAGTTGAAATGAGGCTTTCAACTGGGTTCTTAATTAACTACTGGAATTGCAGATGCTTGGCTTGATTGAACAAAGCAAAGTAGCAAATGCAAAAAATGATCCACATTACTTCAACTCTGCACAACTCTTTCTTGAAAAGTCTTCAGAGACACAAACGACTTCATTTCAAGGGCCATTTCAAGAAAGGGTAGAGTAGAGTTAAAATTAGCTCGATCCTTTTCATGAAAGAGTTAAAGGAGGAAAGCTCAAGCTTGAGTGGAGCTATAAACTATTTTAACTCTACTCTAACTCTGCCCTTTCTTGAAAAGGCCCTAAGCTATACTGTGAGCCTATTTCAGGTTCGACGACGCCAATCGGCTGCGTTTCGGCGACCGCGAGCGGATCGAGGCCTACACTGCCCAACTGAGCGATGCGGAAACCGAAATCGACGTTCTGCGACGCCGACTCCAGGGTCTGGAAGACGAACAGCAGCGGTACCGTCGCGACAACTCCAAACTGGGCGATGAGCTGAGAAAGGCCAGAGATGTAAGCCAAGAGTTTATAATAGGAAGAGTAAGACACTGAAACCATTCTTGCTGCAGAGACGAGAACCTGAGGAAATCTCGGAAATCCCGTTTTGCATGAGTGGAAGTGTGAGACAGTCAGCTTTTCCTAGTGTTTCAAGGTTCCAAAAGGCGTTAGCCTGCCGTGCCCAGTGAGAATCATTTTAGTTGATTTGCATAAATGTAGCGAACATAATATTTTCATATTTTCATATGTAAAACCATAGACATGCACACTTTACAGTAATAAGTGGTACTGCTCCGAGATTTTGGCGTTAATGTTTCGAGCATCGCGCAAGCTTATTCGATTTGGAAGAGCTGAAGGTCTCACTCTTGCTATCATAAACTCTCGGTTCAACGAAATTTTGTCCTTCAAGTGCAAAGAATATAGCTGCTACAACAAGATTTCCTAAAGCAAGCATGCCCTTTGATATTCCATAAAATATATTTCTTCTTAAAACGAACTATTTTTTATGTTTTTCAGGATCTAGATCAAGAGAGTATCAGTCGTATCGATTACCAAAATCAGGCCCAAACGCTGATGGAAGAGATCGAATTTCTGCGAAGAATTCACGACCAGGTTTGTAGCGCAGTTGGTAAAGGCTTTGGTTAGAAGGCCAGTAGTCAGGGTTCAATTCCTACTCGTTGGTTACTTTTAAGCCGTGAAATAAGATAATTAACAATTAATTATTTTAATGATTAATTATGTTTGTTAAAACTAATTATAATTATTAATTTTGAGTTTATTGTAGTCTCTCATAGAGAAGCAGGTGCAATCTTTGATTAGCTGATTTATATATCAATGATTGCTTTCTGTTTTCATTTCTCTAAATCGAATTGAATAGAAAATGGTCAAAACATTAAAAACATTTACCTTACTACGCCTTTTACTGTAATTACAATTTGTTTTGGTCTGACTCACTGCTAGTAACTAGCCTCCTTTTGAAAGCACTCTATTTGCCGAGTTTCAAGTGCTTAAAATTGTCAAAAATTGCAGAATCTGCAAAAATTCTGGATATCTCCAGCTGTTTTTTCCGAATCGCTTTTGACATTGCTCGCTCCACTGCGCCAGTACAGAGAAGTGTAATGGATGCAATGAAAGATCAAAGTTACATGTGTTTACAGTAGAACATAACTTTTGCCGTTTGCCCAGAGGCGAATTTGTTACGACAATTTTACGACGTCTGTTGCAAATAAAAGTGCTATTTAACGACCCCCATATTATTGCGTAGAAATAGATTCGCACCTCAACCAACATGTTGCTACAGAAAAAACAGTAACAACCAAAATAACTCAATCAAGGAATGCGATTTTTTGACACCGCGCAGAGGTAATACCTCCGAAAACTTAAGTTTGTTTTAGCCAGATTATATGTAACGAATTTATTGAAACACCTTAAAGCTGCAATTTCAGTATTTTTGGTGACAAATTAGGTGTCTTTAAATTGAAATTTAAATCTAAATTTTAAATTTAATTTAAATTAAATTTAGTTTTTAATTCTAAATTTTTTTAGAAAATTTCAAAGTGAAGTAAAAATGCAATTAAAATTCAATTTTAAAATTTGGCTTGAGCTTTAACAGAACTCACTAAATAGGAAATGTTGTGTTGTCTGTGCTAGATCGAACGAGTAAAAAATTACAAGTTAAAATAAATTTAGACTAAATGGAATTTCAAAAAACTGGAAAAATTTTTCACAAGAAAATGCTGTGCAGAAAATACTGTATATTAGATACTATTTTTTAGACTGGTTATGTGACAATATGTTTGCAAATTGAAGCTTCCATAGCGAGTTGGATTTTTGGAAATTTTACCAACTAGTGGCAATTGTCGGCAAATTAAGCTGATATAAAATTGCTTTCCGCTTTGTTAACCGCTAAGCGTTTGATAGGATGAAGGTCCCCCAAATGTAGGACTGTATAAGGTCAAACTGGTTTCGACGTTTCAACGAGTTTCGAACGAGATATTTTGGAATCCATAAAACAAGCCACCATTTGGAACAAGCTAATAGCACAAACTTAGGTTTTGAGCGGTGCACCTTCTGAATTGTAAAAGATTTGCATTTAGGAATAGAAAATGTGAAGAAAAGGGTCCAAGGTCATTTCAAGTTGCCGGCATAACCGGTGCAAGTGGGCCATACATGTACTTTGAGGAGGGGCTTCACCCACCATACCTGAAGTTCACTCCCCCAGAATCCGGATTTTTTCCGGTTTTTGGGCAAAAATCCGGAAAAATCTGGTTTTCCGGCGGTCTTCGGTTCACCCACCTCTCATTCCTGCACAAGCAAAGTGGGCTACCGCTAACAGTGCAGCTCTTGAGACAAGTCTATTACTCTGATTTCAACCTTTCGGAGTTCACCTTTGAACTGCTGATGAGTCACCAGAATTTTTAGAATTTAGTTTCCTTTTTCATTTCTTTCTCTTTTTCTAGGAAGCGAAGGAGCTGGAAGCCCTGTCGACGCCAGCGACCAATGTGGACACCCGGGAATTCTTCAAGAACGAACTGGCTCTGGCCATCAGCGACATTCGAAATGAGTACGACGCCATCGCCCAGCAGAACAAAACCGACATGGAGTCTTGGTATCGACTCAAGGTACATATCTAGCGCTTCTACCAGGCTAGAGGACCAAGAAGAAACCAAGGACAAACCCAAGACGGGAGGCGTCAGGCATCCTCGTACCCACGAAACCAGGACCTAGAAGAGAGAAGGGAAGAGGGAGGTTCAGCTTTTCACTCACCATTGAAAGTAAAGACTGGGTCTAGCCGGGGTTCGAACCACGGCCCTTCTGATCCCGAGATTGACGGGCTAACCCACTACACCACAGGGACATCAGCTGAACTCCATTGCAGGCTTATCAATCTGTCCTATGTCTGCTTCCGTTACACATGTTGGGGGGGGGAAGAAAATTTCAGAAATTTATGTTAGGTTGGTTTTCGACCACATGACTTCCAGTTTAGTACTCCCCCACTGGTATGCTGGCTGAACTACGGCAGTTGAAGTTCAAGTTGGTGGAGTTAGTGTCTAAACTGTGTTCAGTTATTTGACTATAGGACCATGTTGAAATTTCATTAGATTCAAATAATTAGTAAATAGTTTATTAATTCTAATGTACAGCTTGAATGATAAAAACGTAGATGATAAGACCAGATATTTATCTTGGTATATCTTTAGTGTACACTGATTCCAACATCTTCAATTAGACAGTTGTAATGAACAATGTTTATCATGAAATTAATTCCCATTTAATTAATTAATTTTAATAATTAGCATGACCGTTTTTAGGTTCAAGAAGTCTCTTCAGCCACCAACAAATATGCAGCGGAACAGAACTATGAGAGGGATGAAGTGACCCGTCTGCGAGGCCAGCTGGGCAACTCCCGCTCTAAGCTAGGCGATTTGGAAAACAGGGTAAAATACATTGACCGTTTGCTGACAAACTGAAAAGAAATTTCTATACCGAGTTACGTAGTTTTTTCGCTTTGAATATTGAGTGCATGCAGAAACATTATGCAAATTAGTCGCAGCGAAGAAGCCGCAAAAATTTGCGAAATTTGTTTGTTTGTTTGTAGTTTTGTTACTTTTTTCGATCTATCGTTTTTCGTTTAATGTTTACACAAGTTTGTTCTTAAATTTGGCAATTTTAGGCACAAATTCCGCGGGGGGGTTGGTAGGGTAGGGCTTTGGGGTCTTTACAAATCTCTGCACAACTTTTTGACGGAATATCGGAGGAATCCCTGAGGATCCCCCCCACAAGTGAACCTTAACTTATGTTGTAGCAAATCATCATCATTAAAACTACTATGTACTGTGTATTTGTCGATAATTCGTTATTAAGACAATGTATCTCCCCAAATTCGTGATGATAATATTCCATTGCAAAATTTGCCCATTCCAACTCAATTGCTAGAAAGTGTAGATTTTTCCGAAGCAACAGTTTTAAAGCATCTCAAAAATTTGCCGGCAAAACTGAGTTCAGGCCCAGACGGAATTCCTCAATTATTTTTATGCAAACTTGCTGACGAGTTAGCGAAACCTTTATCGCATATTTTTTCCAAATCATTTCAAGAGGGTAAAATCCCTTCAGAATGGAAATTAGCCAAAATTGTGCCGATCCATAAAAAAGGACTAAAAACAAGTTTTGAGAATTATCGGCCTATTAGTTTATTATGTGGCTGTGGCAAGACTATGGAATCTGTTGTAGCTGAATGTATGAAAGACCATTTTGAATCAAATCATTTATTGCACTCAAGTCAATTTGGTTTCAGAAAAGGCCGGTCAACAATTACTCAGCTCCTGGATACCCACAATATTTGGACAAAAGCTATTGACGAAAAGTTTAATATAGATGTAATTTTTCTTGATATAGCAAAAGCTTTTGATACGGTCTCTCATCAAAAGTTACTGCAAATTTTAAAGTCTTTAGGAGTAAATGGAAAATTGCTGTCTTGGATCAAAGATTACCTCTGCGAACGAAAGCAGTTTGTTGAAGTTAGTGGTTCTAAATCATATCTTGAAAGTGTAACTTCTGGGGTCCCTCAAGGAAGTATACTCGGACCATTGCTTTTTCTAGCTTATATTAATGATATATGTTCCACTTTGGATTATTTAGATATCAAATTATACGCAGACGACGCAAAATTATTTCTCTTATATAATGACAATTTTGCTGGGAAACTCTTAATGCAACATGACATAGGTAAAATCTTTAGTTGGACTAAAGTTAGGCAGCTCCTGCTTGCTTCTGCGAAATGTGTTACTTTGCATTTGGGCTATGCGAATCCCAGGACCACATACTATCTAAATAATCATGAGTTGGTATCGGTTCAACAATTTAATGACTTAGGAATCATAATTGATTCTAACTTCAAGATGGTATCACATTATCAAAATATTGCAAAAATTGGCTTTCAGAAGGTAAACTTAATTTTTTACTGCTTTTACTCACGTAAAATTGATTTCCTTTTAAAATTATACAAAACTTATGTTCGACCTAAACTAGAATACGGTTCCGAGGTTTGGTCACCTCATTATTTAAAAGACATTGATTTAATCGAACGTGTTCAACGATCATTTACAAAAAGATTACCTGGTATGGGTAGTTTATCATACACTGAACGTTTGAAGAAGCTTTGCTTAACCTCGTTGGAGGAACGTCGTATTATAAAAGATTTAATTATGACATATAAAATCGTTCATGGTCAAGTTGATCTTAGATTCAATGATTTTTTCGAATATAGTCAGCTCTTATCCACAAGAGGGCATGCTTATAAATTGTCTGTTAAAAGAAGTAACACTGATATTAGAAAGTATTTTTTCAGTAATAGAATTGTTAGTATCTGGAATGCCCTTGATGAAACTGTTGTCAATGCTTTAAATGTTATGGAATTTAAAAGTCGCCTTGCCACAATTTCTTTTGCATCGTATTTGAGGGGCCGGGGATTAGAAGTCGGTCAAACGGCCCACCCCGCCCCCACCCAACCATAATGATAATTTTTTTACTAATTTGTAAGCTTTCTATCATAAGTTAATGTTGATTAATGTATTTGGTTGTTTATGTAATTTTCTGTGTTGATTGGTTGGAAAATAAATTAACATACATAACATAACATAACAAATAGGGGAATTAATTGGTAGTACTTATAAATAAGCATGACGACACTTCTCTGCATTCCTCCTTTTTTGGCGGGGTTCTTGGGATTTTGCGTTTGTCTTGTTATGAGACGTTTCTATCACTGTTCTTCTCGAGGAAAAAGCTTTATTTATCCGGTAGGATTACAAATCTACTTTGGCTGGTGTCACTTTTATTTTTCAATTTCTTCCAATTCCTTTTCAATTTCGTTTCCATTTTTCTCCCGTTTTTCAGAATGTCACCCAGGAAAAGCAGCTGCAGGAAGCTGTAGGAATACATTTCTAGAAAATCTACTGGCTGGTGTCAATTTGACTTTTCCAAAATTTTTTCCAATTCTTTTTTCACATTCCTTTTCAATTTCTTTTCCTTTTTCACAATGTCATCCAGGAAAAGCAGCTGCAGGAAACTGTAGGAATACATTTCAAGAAAATTTACTGGCTGGTGTCAATTTCATTTTCCAATTCCTTTCCAATTCCTTTCGAATTTCTTTTCAATTTCTTTTCCCTTTTTCAGAACGTTATCCTGGAAAAGCAGCTGCAGGAACTGCGCTATCAGCTGGAAGACGACGAGCGTCAGTACGAGTCAGCCGTCAACGATCGTGACTCTCAGATTCGTCGAATGCGCGAAGAATGCCAGGCCCTGATGCTCGAGCTGCAAATGCTGATGGACACCAAACAGTCGATGGACGCCGAAATCGCCATCTACCGGAAAATGCTGGAGGGAGAGGAAAATCGGTAAAACCCGGAATTCCGGAAAGCGGGTTTCGTGGATGGGAAAACCGACTTTCGGTTTTTTGTGAGCGGTGAAAGGCTTTGTAAAGCTCAGTGACCGATCAGTAAAGATGCTTAAGGGGGAGGAAAATCGGTAAAATCCAGAATTCAGGAAAGCGGGTTTCGTGGATGGGAAAACCGACTTTCGGTTTTTTGTGAGCGGTGAAAGGCTTTGTAAAGCTCAGTGACCGATCAGTAAAGATGCTTAAGGGGGAGGAAAATCGGTAAACCCGGAATTCCGGAAAGCGGGTTTCGTGAATGGGGAAACGGGTTTTCGGTGAACAAGAACCATGTGAAATTTAGTGACCGATCAGTGAATCAGGAAGCGCGGATTTCGGATTTCGGTCTTCGAAAAACAACAGGTTTTCGGTTTCTGGTGAACGATGGGGAATTTTTCCGAAGTGTAATGACCGATCAGTAAAGCCAGAGTTTCGGTTTACGTTTCCGGTTGGGCATTTAAAAGTTCGAATTGATATTCTGAACTTAACATCATAGACCAAGAAATTATGTCAAAACAAGAGCCGGAGTTGCCATTATTGATAGTTCATGGCTATGGGGTGGCTACATGGAAAGGTTTGCCGTGTGTCAATAAGCTAATTAATGAGTTAATTTAAATTCAATGACCTTTTCGCGTGCGACCCGTTTCACCCTGCTGGCGAGTTAAAATGAACCGTTTGTTTAGCCCGTTTAATCCTGTGCGCGAAAAGGATTGAGTCAATTCTTAAGCTCGTTTAACTCGTTTAACTCGCAGCGCGAAAAGGCCCTAAAACTTCAATTTCTTTTTCTTTTCCTGTTTCAGCGCTGGCCTAAAAGCCATGGTAGAACAGGTGGTGAAAACGCACAGTTTACAGCAACAGGAAGGCACAGGTGATTTCTTTTTCCCGAGATTTTTTCGGAATTTTGTAGAATTGAGCTGAAAAAATTAGTGTTCTTTTACACATCCTTTTTCCCAGAAAGTAGAATTTTGTAGAATTGAGCTGAAAAAATTAGTGTTCTTTAACAGATCCTTTTTGCCAGAAATTTGTAGAATTTTGTAGAATTGAGCTGAAAAAATTAGTCGTCTGTAATTTGACTAGCTAGCGAGCGTTGGTGCAAACAGCACTGGGCTGGAGGTGATCAGAAATCATTAATAAAATGTATTTGATTAATAATAATAATAATAATAATAATAATAATAATAATAATAATAATAATAATAATTAATAAATAGACTGTTATAAATAGACTGAACGCTTTGGGTACACAAAAGCCATTCCTACTTTAATTAAAAATATTTTGACCTTAAGAATGTGTGTCCAGGAAAATTCTTGTTTTCGACACTGTTGTTTTTGGCTCTGACCTAAAAGTCTGGATTTTAATTAACCTTTTACCCAGATCCGCTCAGTGCCTGATAACAATACCTTTATCACAAGATTCGAGATGGAAAAAATAGTGCGTAGTACGTTAATTAGAAGCCCCGAAGGAAATTTTAAGTTACGAAAAAAGTATTCCTAACATTATGTCATCATCTTGTTTTGAACCATTTTCTGAATGAACTAGAAAACTTGCTTGTTCCTTTCAGGCCAAAGTTCTCCGCTACAACTAGGAATTCTCGAGGATTCTTGGCATATTTTTGGGGGGATTTCTTAGTTTTTCTAGTGAGGGATTTACCGGGATTTACTGGGATAGTGTTAATCTGTTCTGATGACTGCTGTAGATACAAATCGGTACATCAAAGGGGAGGCCAGTACCCGGACCAGTTTTCAGCGGTCGGCCAAGGGAAATGTGACCATTGCCGATGTTCAGCCGGATGGAAGATACATCATTCTGGAGAATACCCATAGAACAAAGGTCGGCCGGCAATTAGAGTCCTTTGAGACTTGACGTATTGAACGCAAAAGTGCATTTTGATGTGAAGATTTCCAACCTAACCACAGAATAAGCAAAGTATATTTTATTCTCAGCTTGAAGCCAATGCAAATTGTAATAAGATAGGAATTCATTTTACATCTGCAGTTTTGTGTGGGTATATTAATAATTTTTTGGTTGTCAATTTATATGATTCAATCTTATGCTATGTCCCTTTTAAATTATTATTCAGCAAAGCAAAGCTTGGCTTAATTGTAATCTTTGTTAAATTAAGTTTTAATTAATGGTAGATTTAATTAGAAATGTTCGTTGCATGGTCAGACATAGGTTACCCTAACTGGGTAATCGATACGGGATTTCAGCTTAATCTTTGTATCGCAATCTTTCTTAGCGTACGTATATTTACTAATCCTCCATTTCACCGGGTTTAGGACGAAAATTTGGACGAATGGCGTCTGAAGCGAAAGATTGACGGAAAGAAGGAGATCGTTTACACGCTGCCGCCCAGATTTGTTCTCAAGTCGGGACAGAGTGTTCGAGTATGTCTGTCCGATTTTTTGTATTTTGAACAATTTCCGATGTCCAATGAGAAGCATCGGGTTGTTTTCTGTCCGTGATCTTCGTCTCTCCGCCTCTTGTCTGCTTCCAGGACCCGAACAAATCTGAAAAAAATTTTAATTTAAGTAGGAAAAATGCTCTGCAAGGATCCTAGTATGAGTCTGGAACATGTAAAATTTCCCTTGAGAAGGGAAGAAAGGCAAGCCTTGAAAAGCTGATATTAGTTCTGATTCTCTGATAGGCTCATACTGACGCCTTAAGTTTCAAGTGACCAATAATGCACCTGTTTAAAGTTTTAATTTCAAACAGTTTCCAAATTTTAATTTAAAAAATCAATATTTAAATTCTATGTTTTTAGATTTGGGCTCGCGGTCAAGGCGGCATCCATTCACCGCCTGACCAGCTGGTATTTGACGGAGAGGACAGCTGGGGAGTCGGAAGCAATGTTCAGACCATTCTCTACAACAGAGACGGGGATGTAAGCTTCTTTCAGTTTCAGTTTCAGTTTCAGATTCAGTTTCAGTTTCAGATTCAATTTCAGTTTCAGTTCCAGTTTCAGTTTCAGCTTGTTTCGCTTGGGCAGCAGCTGAAAGCGAATGTTGGTTGAGGGGTTCCAGCCCCAGCCAAACACTATTATGAGTTATGTCAGAAATATCAAGTAGAATATCAAGTGCTGATGAAATAATTTAGTTTTACCCAATTAACTTTGGTAAAAGTAAATTTCAATCATACCTGTGGAATGATAGAAGGCCAATTTTTGACTGGGAAATGCTATTCTGCACCAGTTGGGAATCCTTAATTTTCTGCCAATGTTAACCTTAATTAATTAATTAATTAATTAACATTAATTAATTAATTAATTAATTAATTAACATTAATTAATTAATTAACATTAATCCTCAATTTCTTTTTGTATTTTCAGGAAAGAGCTACTCATGTTCAGCGTACACTTCCAGTATAATGGGATATTTCAATTCTATCCGTTATTAACGTCGAAATCTAACGTATATATATTCTTTATTAGGGCATCTATAGTTCAATTCCGACTGCAATCGTTTTGCAGATTTGCAGTGAGTCTTCTATAAGCGAGCGGTGAAGGAACAACAATAACTTGCAGAGCTTGCGCAGAAATTTTAGCAATTTTAGCAACTATTTAGGAAACTAATCTATGTATTTGTTTTTATTAAAACTTATTGGTGCACTATAGATTCTTAAAAACCGTTTTTATAAACAAAAAGAAATCCAAATCCAAAGAAAGAATCTAAATCTAAATTGCTGAAATTTCTGCTTACTTTTGCCATTTCCATACATAATAAAGATTTTTACGTTTGGTTAGCAACATAATTACTGGCTAGTTGCTTTTAGTATACACTTATTTCTGCTGTATAATTGTGATGGTTTTTGTTTTGATTTTAACCGATGGAATTTTTGTCACGCGGGAAAGGAATCTGTGATATATTGATTGTGGAATTAATCGATTATTGATTTATAGAAGCTAAAATCGGATTATTGGATTATCGACTGTTAAAACCGGATTAAAATTAAAATTAAAATTAATATGAATTTAAAATTGACTTTTATTTACCGGTTTCTGTTTGATTGTGTATATTGTGACTTTTGTGTTTGTCTTATGTTGGTTTTTTCTGGTGACAGAATAAACGCTTAAACTGCCTGTTAATAAATTTCTTAAATTCCATTCCATTTATTTTATTTTTCAACACAATGATTTATGACTCAATCTCGAAGACTACAGAGACAGAGAACCTTGAAAGTAAGACTCATAGAGATTAAGGTAACGAAACGATTTGGCTCTGCTGGTATTCGAACCAATGATCACCTGATCTGCATCACTGAATGCTATCGCTACACCACCACAAGCCTATAAGAGCACATGACCTTTGGCATGTTTATTTACGCAAAAATTTGCAACTTCTAAGTTAACTAGATGCAGCAGTTAGGGCTAGGCTTCTAAACCCTTTTCTTTGGAATTGATCCGCCCTTTGGCATCGTTCCGTAAAATTGACTAGAAAATTGACAAAGCAAATGTCAATACATACAGCAGCTCAGATATAAACAAAAAGCCATCGAAACCAAGCTTTATCCGTTAGTCAAACTAGTGACACATTTATGAATGGACGTAAACCCCCTAACTTAAGACTACAAAACGTTTACTGCAATGAATGTGTCAAAAGGACAAAAGCACAAAGCACAAAGCACCCTGTCATAGAGTTTAGCCGGCAAAGCCGACGAAACCGCTTTGCAGATAGACGCAAACGTTGCTGCACCCGTTGCTGCAGCAAATGCCTCGAAAGCAGTCCGCGTTTGTTTCGCACAAATTTCGCCCACAACGACCGAAACCGGTGGGGATGGGACATCTGGGATCCTGAGTGGGACCTCCAGGAGTGCCGGCGGTTGGTGGTTGGGTGGTCGCTACTTCAGTGGGCGCTGGAGTTTCGGCGGTGGTGCTTTCACCTAAAACATAAACCTAAGCTAGGTCGTTGTTTGGTCAAAAATTAAGAAATATTAAGGTGAACTTTTTGTGTGGTCATTTCGCACTGTGGTTGAACAGTTTCGTGTTGCTAATCTTGCAAGTACTGATGGTTAGAATCGTACAAAATTTGTGTTTTAGACAAATACAAATATTCAAGACAAAACACATAGTTGTGATTTTTCGTTGTGGTAATGTTGGGGAAATTTGAGATCCCTGAAATTATCGAGGAGAGGGTTCAAAACATTGTTATTTCAGACTCGGAATATTTAATTTAATAATTAATTTAAGTTTTCACTGTAGATAAATATGTGAAAAATATGGACATTTCACTCAATTTTTATTTCAATTTCAATTTAATTTATTTTAATCTCAATTTTAAGACCCTTGATGCTTAGATTAGATCTTTGGTCCTGAGAACCATACACAGAAAAATCTGCTCTGAGCTAATGCCAAGCTTAAGTTTGAATTCGAACCCAAACCCGCTACAAAAGGCATATATTTTCATCGTCTGCTTCCTCTTCCCACAGTTGACAGCACTTTCTTACACTGAACGCCAGAATGAGCGGGACAACCTCTCTCGTCCATAACCCAGACGTCACGGCAGCCGGGCGGTGGGCGAGCAAAGACGGGTACTATACAGTCATTGGGAATTGGATCGCCTGAAAGTATATACCTTTTCGAGTTTGCTCACCTTTTGTGGAAGGTCATGTTACCACCTACTTTCTTGCTACATCAGTGACCAAAGCGGTTTGGGTCTTTCCCATTATCCCCCCATAGCTCCGAAGAAGTACCGAAGAAGGACAATTTGACTGAATGACTTGAAATTTTATAGGTGTAGGTTTTCGGACATGCTGATTTCAAAAATGTAAAAACTTTAAATTTTTAAAAAAATTTCAAAAATTTAAAAATTTTAGTTTGGTAGGGGGGACCAAGGGGAACCGAAAAATTTTTTGAAAAACATTTTGCTGAAAACTTGCTTACAGGGTTTTTTGGGGTGCTTATCAGGAATCTGAAATCCATTTTCGATTCAGCTTTTTGTTTGCTTAATATAAGCTAAAGTTTTAAGCTTAAGATGCAAGCTTATCCTGAGCTAATGAATTGCTGAATCGAAAAACAAGTTCAGATTCGTGATCAGCTCCCCAGAAAACCCCTGTAAGCAAGTTTTCTGCAAAATTTTTTTCAAAACATGTTTCGGTTCCCCTTGGTCCCCTTTACCAAACTAAAATCTTAAAATTTTAATAATTTTTTAAAATTTAAAATTTTTGCATTTTTGAAATCAGCAGGTCCTGAAACCTAGACATACCAAATTTTAACTCAATCACTCAAATTGTGCTTCTTCTATACTTCTTCGGAGCTGTGGGGGGGATAATGGGAAAGACCCAGCGGTTTTTAAAAGTTAAAAATAAGTTGGTGCCGACAAAGCATTAAGGGAAAACAGTTGATCCTTCTTTGTACTGGTGTTACTCTATTTTTGCACAGTATCCCATCTTGACATCAATATACATTCACCCGGTGCCCGAATCTGGGGGAAGTCTACCCTAAAGAAATTCTAAGATATTAATGGGATCCGTCTACCTCGCACAAATAGCAAATATTGAAATTTTTTGCCATTTTTTGGCAAAAATATTTGTGAAAATAATTTAGAAATTTTAAAGAAATTTTCGAAAAATCCTATTAATGGTAAAAATCGATCAGAGGTCTGCCCACCGATTTCTTCTCACTCTTGGAGTCTGCCCGGTTTTTATCGGACAAGGGGGAGGTCTGCATCCCCCTTTCGCCCATATCCTATGGACACTAACTTAAATCTGAAAACTTTCTAACACTGTAGAGTGTGATTGGTGGGACATCCAGCTTCGTCCACATCCCAGGTCCAATCGCAGCCTTCCGTGGGCGGGGCCAACGGCGGAATGATGCAATCGTCAGGAAACAGGGCACCTGAAAATAAGAAAAAAGACAAAACAAGAGATGATGATGATGATGATGATGGGATGATGGGGATGAAGGGTCTAACTTTCGTGCAGTGAGTTAAACGAGTTAAAACGAGTTAAAACTAAGGTTAAAACTTTGTGTGCACAAGAGCAAATGTTCAAGGACTTGTACGGTTTTTCTTTATTTTACTTCCTTACTGAGCCGACAAAGGAAAACGTTGTAAAACCTAAAATTCTACAAGAAAACTGCTGTAATTATCATCTTAAAATAATTTCAAAGGGTTCCCTAATATGTTTCAAAAAAGTTCAGAAATAACTTTCGAAACGTGATCACAAATTCGAGCAGTCATCCGGAGGCAGGACTTTCATGTTTCTTTCATCCTTCATGCATCTTTATAGTACCTTGTATTGAATTTGCAGAAACAGAAAAACTTGGGGAAACTGAATTTTAAAAACAGTTACCTTCACAGGTAAACGGTTCGCATGCAGCATCAGCCGGGCAGGCTTCGTTTCTGACAGTGCAGGTTGTATTGGCGGGACAGGGATTGGAGGCGCACGGATCCATTGGAAGTTCCGTTTCATTTTTCGGTAATGCTGAAATTAGGTACATAAAATTTCCGATTGATTATTGTGAGACTATTTCGGCGCAGCTCTAATCAGTCTAGACAATAAGCTTCGTTCTCAAGTTCACTAGAACGATCTTAGTATTTTAGTTCTGTGGAGTGGACCGACTGTGTCCAATTCGGCGAAGTCAAAATCAAACAATTTAGATTTAAATTTTAATTTTAGATTTAATTTTGTTTCAGCACTGATTCAGCATTGCTCACAGTTCCTCCTAGTATGCAGTATTTAGTTATTAGTTTTGAGCACATAGAAAAGGACAACCTAAAGACACCTAACTTTAGATTATTCTTACTTCGGCAAACATCTCGCGAGATACATTCTCCATTATGCCTGGCATACCCCCTAATACAAAGACAACCGCCACTTAATTTGCATATCGCACAGACAGGTCGTGTTCTGGTCAGCAAATGGTGGCAGGTAACGTCACATCCACCGCATTTTACAAATCGCTCTAGCGGTCCACATTTGGTGGAATTGTCCGGTGGAGGATCTAAAATGCAAACATAGTCATGAGAAAATTGATCACATTTGCTGCAGTTCCAATGTGGCTGACCGTTAGCGAACACGGAGCGTGTACCTAGAGCGGATAACAGAAAGCCTCGCGTCTGTCACACTCTTATCTATTATGTACTCTTGATTGCACTGAAAACCCACCAGATATTGAGACTTACCAACAGCCAATGGATTACATCTGAACTGCGGGCACGGCGCGGTTCTACACTCTTTCGGTTCGGGAACACAGAGTTCGGATTCAGCGCAAGGATTAGGCACACATGGATCAGTTGTGTCTGAAAGGAAAAATCAGAAAGTTTTGCGTCACGAAAATGCACCTAACTTCCGGAATTTCGGGTTTTCATAATTTCCGGATTTTAGAAATTTTCTTCAATACCCACAAGATGGGTATCATTTGAAAGCTCCTAATGAGCTGGACAACTTTTGAAATAGAACGAAATCTTGAAAATGCAATCATTTCCCGAAATACGCGAAAATCGGACTTTCCGGGTTTAAAAAATTTTCTCCAATACCGCACAATATGGGTATTGCCTGAAAGCTTTCGCTGAGCTGAACAAATCTTATAATAATTTCTAAAATCCGAAAATTGTTCCGGAATTCCGGAAATTAGATGCATTTTCGTGAAAAGCTTGTAAGAGCAAAAATGTGCAGCGGAACCAGCTCTATTCGATCGTGGAAAGGTATACCGTGAAAACAAATCTTTGATTACGATAAAATTTAGGCGAAAATTAAAAATTTTAGATTTTCCGTGAATAAAACCCGGAATTCCGGATTTTCCCAAATTTTTAAAATGTTGAGTTTCTGACGATTCTAAAAATATGTACATTGTAGGGGTTTATTCCAAAGGCTAATCTGCTATAAACGGTCAAAGTTTGTACACACATTTTTTGGTCGTACAATAGTTTTAGTTTTAGAGCAACTCAGTTGGTTAGAGCGCCGTTGTAATCGAAAACTGTTGCGTGGCTTCGAGTATCAGCTCAGTGGCATTTATTCGAAATTAGTAAATTACCTTATTTTATCTCAGCATTAAATGTAAAAGATTGAAATCAGGATTGAAAGATGTGAAGAAAACTGTACAGGGACCGTTTCAAGAAAGGGTAGAGTAGAGTAGAGTAGAGTAGAGCTAAAAATGATTGTTTTAACTCTCTTTAACTCCACTCATGCTTGAGTTTCCCTCTTTCAAATCTTTCATGGAAAGGATCAAGTTAATTTCAACTCTACTCTATTCTTTCCTGAAAAGGCCCCAGACGAGAAACGAACCGCCAAGCTTTGAGTCCTGAGTAGAATGCCCTATCCCTGAGCCACATCCCCCGACAGCGAGACTTGCTTGTGACGTTAATTCTAACGATTGGGTGTTCACGTGAAATATTGTTCGCAAAATTGTCTTCCACAGGGGTCAGTAAAATTGGACCTTCCGTTCAGGTATACGGTTAAAGTTCCCAATCTAATCTTAATCCGATCTGCTTACTGCAATCCAGGGTATGATTTACTTCACATCCATTGTCATCAATATCCCAAATCCACTCACAATCTTCCGGGGGTGGTGAAAGGCCGGGAATGGCACAAGGGACTTCCTCTAAACCAGTAAAATACAAACATTTTATGAATATTTACCAACAAGAGAGCGACTCCAGGCCAGGCGTTTTTCATTATTTCTTTATGACTTAATGTGCTGGCATCCTTTTCCGTAGTTTAGGTGATAAACTGTCACAAAAGTAATCCAAAATGTCTCAAATGTTCAACACGCACGCACAATGTCGGTGCTTTTAGAGACATTACAGAAAAAATAGTCAGTCTTTGCGGGAAAATTTGAAAAATTTGAAATTCTGACAGGATTGTTTCATTAAACTCATATCCAATCGTAAGCTCTCGTTCAACTGAATAACTTTGCTCGTCAAGCAATTACTCTGGCATCAAAATTCCGTGCGTGATTATATAAAAAACTATTATTATTAATAAATTACTGCATAAAAGTTATGACAAAAATTCATTCACATCCCTTCTTGGGTGCGGCAAGTTTCACCACAGGACAAGGAGGTGGTACGGGGGGCACTAAATTAAATATATGAACTAATTAGATAAACAGAACGTTTGGTCAGTATTGTATGATTAGTCATAAACCAGGAGTGTATACCCAAATATAGATGTAAGCTCAATGAACTTAATGATAAAATAAAATTTAATTTAATTAACATTAAATTGGATCTAAATTGTGGATCCTCAAAAACATTATGTTTAGTTGGTTGGTTGGTTATGGTGTAGGTAGGTTGAAGTAGACGATTGAATCATAACAATAATCACAGTTTTAAAATTAGTTTTGCGAAAATGAATTTATTATTAATTCTAATTAATTAATGAAATAAATAGACTAAAAGCTGCGAATTAATGTAATAAACTAAACAATACCGTCAGTTTTCACACATCGGCTGGCTGCAATACAGGGCCCGTTTTCTGCAGATCGAACAAAGCCCGGCTTGCAGAGACAATCGCCAGCTAATTTGCATATTTCTGGACAAATCACCGGAGCATTATAGATCACGTTGACACATGTGTTGTCGCAGCCTCCACAGGGAACAAATTCTTCGTTTGGATTTGGGCATTTTGGCTCTAATAAAATAGTCAATAATCTCACATCAACTCGACTGTGAACGACAACGAAAATAATATAAAATCCCCTTTCAACGAAAACAGATTCTTTTCATTTAGCATGGCGCGTTCTTATCAGTTGTCCAACGTTTACACTGAATTATGTCATTAAAATAATTAAATTAAAAGTATAAAAAACGTTTGGCGGTTTACATTTCCTCTTTAGAAAAATCTTGAAACTCTCTGACATTATCTGAATCATTGATGTACTTTTAAAGGCTATCTAAGGGCCTTTTCGCGCAACGAGTTAAACGAGTTAAAAGAGTTAAAATTAACTGAATCCTTTTCGCGCACCGGGTTAAAAGAGTTAAACAGTTCATTTTAACTCGTCTGCCGGGTTAAATGACTTAAAAAGTTTTAACTCTACTCTTGACAAGTAGGCCCCAAAAGGGGCAATATTCCTTAGTCGATCTGTACAAATTTCTTTAAGAATTTAAGAAAAACCGTCTTCGATGCAATAGGCATTTCGCTATTCTGTAAATCCGAACACAACTTCCTTCAGTTAGCAGTTAACTTGATGGGTGACAGAAAGCATAAGCTCTTATATTAAATTCTATGTCTATTCTCTTGAAATTTCCAATGAAATGAACTTTCGTCAAACTATGCTTTGTGAGAAATGGTTTATCCGCATTTATTTATTTAAACTTAACGTTTTAAGTATGTGGTGCAATGAATAAATGTTTTCACTTAAGGATGGAAAAGTCATATTTTGCTAGTGTTGTTTTATGAAGCTAAACTACATATTCACTTTATGGGAAACTTAATTAGACGTGATCCCAGCTTTTGGTCCAAATTCGTAGATGAGTTCAGTTGACTCAAGCTTCTACAATCTGGTGCTTTCTTTCTTTACGGCCTGATGAATCTTTAACGACGAGCTTAATGCCTTATCTTCAAAGAGCCTTTCTACGCCAACGTTGAGCTCCGTGCAGTGCAACTAAGCAGTGCCAAAAATATGCAATCGTTTGTATTGCTGACAGTTGAGAACTGCGAAGAAACTTCAAATTCTGTCGCTTATATATCATGTACCCTAATTTGCATAATTAACCAGCAAAAAGTGCCCTTATACTAGGCCTGTGTTGAAGATAGGTCACCGTTGTACTAAAATATAGAAAATACACGCTAAAGATACAAAGAATCCGTTTTATTCATTCCTGCTCCAGCAGGAATAAAAAGGCCCAAAGTGATCACAGTTTTCTACACGCATTTTGTGTCAGGAAAATCCTAACTTTGCGAGCTTTTGTTGTGACCAAAGAATACTAATTCAGCCGTACTGTAGGCAAAACATTCCATTGAGACCTCTCACATGAAAAAGTAAACTACGAGCCGGTAATAGTCCCAAAAATCTCTGACTTTGTAGCATCACAATGAAACCGGCAGCCACAGTCTAAAAATTCTTTCAAAACCGACATCTTTAGATCTTACCATACATCAAACACATAATCCGATTTGGGGGGTCTACAACGAATCTGGCGAGGGGTCTACTCCTGAAGTATTCAAAAAATGGTTTTTTGACATTTTTGGAAAGAAAGACATTTTTGGTCAAAATTTAGTAAAACTGCAGAGATACTATTTTCAAAAATTTGTTGAAAACATCGCTAAAATTTACTAAACAATGAGCAATTTCTGGTAAACATTGCTGAGGATGTCTGCCCCTTTTTTCTAGACGAGAGGGTCTTCCCGTTTTTGTCGGCCTGGGGGGCCTTTATCCCCCCAAATTCCCTCGTTATCCTATCCATCTTACCCTTAACGATGTTTTTACACTCCCTGGCCGGGATACACTTCCCATCGTGTCGGGCAAATTCCTTCTGGCAAAGACATGCCCCCTCCAGCTGACAGACAGCTGGGCATGCAACCAGTTCCCCTTCCAGAACATGATCACAGGTGGTATCACAGCCGCCGCAAACGGCAAACTGTTCATTTTCGCCGCAGGTCTTGTTGGCAGTTGGCGCTGGAACAGCAAATAGTAGTACACTTTTATAGTGAACTCTGAAAGGTTGAAATCAGCGTAATAAACTAGTCTCGCTGTCCAAGGGCTGCTGAGGTCATCTGGTTAAAAAAGTTGCCAGAACCACCAGTATCTGGGAATATTAGAGTTGTCGGCATCTGTAAATTTCGTGGGGAGGAACTGACTTTAATGACTCTTTTTACGCTTGATTAGTCTTTAAGTGGCACCCAACCGGCAGGTTGAGCACTGACTGCAGAACGAAAAGGAGAGAGAGGTCACTTCTTAATGACCTTTGATTTCTCTCCCCACAAATTTTACATCTTTAATATTAGGCGTTTAGTAGTTTAATTTATAAAACGGCATAATTTTCAGTTGCTTTCATGGAATTCATGTTAGAAATTAAATAAAAGAAGAAACAAGTAACCCCTAAAAGGGGAAAATTCCTTCCGTAGTGTGTGGGAGGGAAACATCTTGCCACTGCTGGTGGCCATAAGCTGGGCTGAGCATACCTTAAATATACCTTAAACATGTTTATGCATTTTAGCATGCCGATACTCTGAATACCTAAGACTGACTTAAACGCTGAAACACTGAAGCATAAGCCTACCGTAGCCAAACTAAATCATAGTGAGACCGTACCCTTCCTAGTAGAGATGAGCACGGGCAGGATTTTTTCGGCCCGGCCCGGCCCGGCCCGCTCCAAGATTCGGCCCGGCCCGGCCCGCAAAAAGAAAAATTCAAAAATTTTGCTAACAATATTATTTCATAGGCTCCAATGCAATATGGAAACGCTAAAATATGCTACAAAATGTCAAATTTTGCTGTAAAATAGCCAGAATGAGTAGATATTTAGCTAATTTTAGCGATTTTAGAACATTTTCTATAGTCGACCGGCCCGTTTCGGCCCGCGCCGGCCCGCAGTTAAAAACTTTTCTCGGCCCGGCCCGGCCCGGCCCGCTAACAAATGGATGTCGGCCCGGCCCGGCCCGGCCCGCGGGCCTTAGGATAAGTAATCAAATGCGTTTTATTTTGAACGTATCCATTTTTCACATTTACACAGGTTAATGTTGCTGTCCCTGGTAGTGCAAATCCTAGTGTTGGGATTGGCCGAAAATTTCCATGGTTGGCTTGGCTTGGCTTGGCCGGAGTTTGAAGTTGGCCGGCCAATTGGCCGTTGGCCGTTGGCCGGCCATTGGCCGTTGGCTGTTTCTTGGCCGTAAGCTATTGGCCGTTCTTTAGCTATTTGTCAACGTTGGCGAGCTGGAATTTACTATTTTTATTCGTCTACCGTGCTTAATTAGGCGTCAACTTAAACTTAATTTCAATAGTACAATTTACAATATTTGAAAAATTGTTTTTCCAAACATTTAGCTCCAACCCGCGATAACTCTGTTTTAATTTTGCTGGAGGGACGCAATAAAGTGATGAGACGCTCACCGCCAGATAAATTTAAAAACTGCGTTGTTAGCACACTTAAAATTTGCATGCAATTAGCAAATTTAATTGTAAAATAACTCTAATAACGATAAAAATTGTCAACATCTAAATGAAAATCTGTAGTACTGCATCTAATGTAACGGTTATACAGCAGCATGCTTACGATATTATGCAGCAAAATTAAATTTTTCAACACAGTTAACGCGCAATATGAGTAAATTTGAGCTTGGCCAGCACTCGGCCATTGGCCAGCCAACGGCCAACGGCCAGCCAGTTGGCCGGCCGTTGGCCGGCCAACGGCCATTGGCCGGCCATCGGCCAACGGCCAACGGCCAGCCAATTGGCCGTTGGCCGGCCAACGGCCAATGGCTTGGCCGGCCAATGGCCGGCCATTGGCCAGCCATTGGCCGCACCGGCCAATGCACAACACTAGAAATCCAACCCTGGAAAGCTTGATTCCTAACAGTTTCACCAAAACATTTTGATCTAAGAACAAGTCGACACAGCATGGATGCAGGCAACTGTAACTTATCAAAGCATTGTAGGCTTCTACCCACATTGTCAACGTAGTTTTACGAAATTTACTTTGATTCTACATATTTTTTGGATTGCAGTGACAGGATGGCCATTGGCCACTGTCAAATGTTTGATAAAATTTGCGACTGGTGAAAGCAACAAAAGGGTCTAGTTCGTAAATGTGAATTGTGTTACCAATAAACATTGTGAATACCCTTAATAATACGAACGTGGAATTTCTGCACGGAAAAGTTTAATACCTAAATTTTTGCGGTCATAAGATTACCTTGAGACCTGCAGTCACTAGCGTGCGTGGTCGCTGTCACAGCAATTGAGTGACAATCAAGTAAATGTCTCAATGTCAAATTCTGCTTTCCAGGCTGCTCTCTTACACGTTTCAATGCAAACTGCAAATCAATGTGCTCATCTAATTTGCATAATCAAGGCTTTCGTTAAATGTTAATAGAATTCTGAAACTGCCTGAGGGGGCCCTGATGAAAAGTTTTCAGAACCTCAAATTTTAATTTTTACAGACTCAGGTTTTTAGAAAAACAAAAAGAAGTGGATGAAATTCAATTGTTAAGGTCGCCTACCAACAGCATAAAATTTTTCCACATTCGACCAGCTGTTTCGAAGCAGCCTTCAAATAACATACCCCCCTTCGAAAAAAACTTGCGCAGCTAAGCTAATGTGCTAAACATAGAGAGCGATTCAAACCATACGTAAATTTACACACTGTCCAAGGGTTCACCCATTACAAAGATTCCGCCTCCGGCGGAATAAAAATAGAAGAAGAAGTAAATCAGATTTTCATGGCAGACTTGATTAGCATAAATATTAAAGAAAAGTTTATGGGGAGAGAAATGCAAAGGTCATTTCAAAGTGACCTCTCTCCTTTTCGTTCTGCAGTCAGTGTTCAACCTGCCGGTTGGGTGCCACCTAATGACTAATCAAGCGTAAAAAGAGTCATTAAGTCAGTTCCTCACCACAAATTTTACAGAAGCCGAGTTGTCAAATGTGAAAGGTTGACATCAGGATTGAAAGATGTAAAGATACAATGCTCAGGTCGGGAATTAAACAGTGAACCAAATGTCCACCAACCAACTACATACCGAAACTATGAAATCTGATTCGGGCTGGGATAGATCTGAGAAACTTTTTAATGTTTGACTGAAAACTTGTGTGTTTAGTTGAATGTTGAAAGTTTGATCATTCCTGATCATTTAATCGATTTCAAGCCACTGTGGCCCATGTCAAGATAAAAGTCACCTGGATCTCTTGCGCAATTCCCCCCCAGCCCTGACTTTTGATTTTTTGACCAATAACTTTGAAATTTTGTATGGGTGCATACTAGAGGCTGCTGAATTCAAAAATTTTAAAATTTTAAAAAATTTTAAAAAATGCTAAATTTTATTTTGGTAAGGGGGGACCAAGGGGAACCTTTGCTGAAAACGTGCATACAGGGGTTTTCAGGGGTGCTGAGCACGAATCCGAAATCCGTTTTTCGCTAAAGCTTTTCGTTAGCTTAAAATAAGCTAAAGTTATAAGCTTAAGATGCAAGCTTATCCTGAGCTAACGAAAAGCTTTATCAAAAAACGAACTTCGGATTCGTGCTCAGCGCCCCTGAAAACCCCTGTATGTACGTTTTCAGCAAAATTTTGTTCAAAAAATTTTTCGGTTCCCCTTGGTCCCCCCTTACCAAAATAAAATTTAAAATTTTTTAAAATTTTTTGAAATTTAAAAATTTTTGAATTTTTGAATTCAACAGTCTCTAGTATGCACCCATGCAAAATTTCAGAGTTATTGGTCAAAAAAATCAAAAGTTAGGGCTGGGGTGGGGAATTACGCAAGAGACCCAGTCACTTTTTGATGCGGTCTAATCTACCACTTGTTTTTCTTGAAGCTTTTATTTTCATGGGGGTTCTGGGGGTGGTTCTTAATTTTTTGTAGAGATTTGATCTATAACTATGTTTAGTTTCATTTTTTGATGAGGGTTCTCTTTGTTCTTGGGGGTTCTAACTTTTCGAAGAGATTTGATCCGTGACTAGATATTTTTAGTTTCAAATTTTCGATGGGGGTTCTAGGGGTTCTGGGGGTTCTGAATTTTTTCAGGAAATTTAATCGTCTACTGCCTAGTTTTAAATGTTTGCAGGAGATTCTGAAGGTTCTGGAGTCCGGGTATATCGAAAAGTGTGTGTTTTGTCTGTACTTAGATCTAGAACGAACTTGTTCTTCTTGTCGTCAGCTTTCGATCGATACCCATATTGTGGATATTGGATGTAGCATACACACAAATTTCAATCCAAATTTATGAGAAAAGCCAGGAGGAGCCCCCCCCCCCCCAGTACACCCCGGTATATGCTACAAATTTGATGACGAAGATACATACATATAATAAACGTCATGTCTGCTGATCATAAAAGCCACTACATTTTGCAACTGATACCAACAAAAATAAATGAAATTAATTTGGCAACAGTTTTAAACCGATAGTTAGTTCACATAAAGACTAATTAATGTCTAAATTTCGTCATTTCATACTATACTAATTCTCCTTACGGTTTGGATTGCACCAATATTGCGGACAAGGACCAATGACGCATTGTTTGGCTTCTGGAACACAGTCCTGACCTTCTTCACACGGATTGGGCTCGCACGGATTTTTAGGATTAACCGGATCTAAACACGACAATCTTTTATCATAGGATTAACTGTGGGTCATAATCTCTTGGATGGATGTCTTAGGCATCATCAGTACTCATTGTGGAATTATTTCAATCACTTTCGACATTTCGACATAACTCGAAATTATTCAAAATGTTATGCTAACTTTTGAACGACTATGACAATTAGCTAAGTCAGGCCTTGGACCGTACACAACAATACAATTTTAGATTGACCGTTCAAAAGTTAGCATTACATTTTGAATAATTTAGAGTTATGTCGAAATGTCGAAAGTGACTGAAATAATTCCACATCGAAAAGGTAGCAGAAGCTGAAATTTAATTTCAAGGTGTCGCTTCACCTAAGAATTGTTCGAAATTATTGCTTAACGCTTGTTTGATTTCGAAACATAAATGTTTTATTGACAGAATAAGAAAAATGTAGTTAAAATGTTGCATAAATGGTATCAAAACTTTACGGCTTTCTTTCGATCTTAAACTTTAACTTTTGTTTTCAAAAGGACTACATAAGTTAAGAAAAAAGGTCGCTTCGCCAGGTGTGTTCTATAGTCGCCGATTGACACAGAATTCGCTTATTTTCAGGTATATATAATGTACTCCATATGTTCAAAAAAAAGACAAATTTTTGGAGTCCAGCGCCAACCCAGTTACGAGAAATAGCAACTCAAATCCTTCCAATTGAATGTGAATACTTAGGCCAATATGCAATGGAAAGACTTAAATCTGGTGATCAAACACGGTTAAAAATAGCTGTTAGCTGGTCATCAATCTAAAAAGAAGCTTTTGCAGTAAATGGAGTCCAAAGATTCTGCAACATGGAATGTTTATTTCTTGATAATGGGTCCAAGCCATAATTAATTGTAATTGTATGTGTGTTAAAAATTAGAGTTGCCAGCCCTAAGCAAGCATTCAGTAAGTCATACAAGAAGGGAAATACTCAAGTTTACTCTGTTAATAACACAAGAAAGGTAGTCCATAAAGTTTAGTTAGAGTTAAGTAGCTCAAACTGTGACATATCACATTGTGGCGATCATAATAATAGTAACTATAGCAACAATAACACAAGTAGTCTCTAGAATTCCCCACCATAAAGAACTGGTGTTCTTCTCTCAGTGGCCCGGGTGCGGTCACTTTCCCCTTATGGCTGAATAATCAAAAGGTCTAGAATTCCAATAATTGCAAGAAAATCAGAATGCAAAGTTATCACGAAAAGAATGCAGTATTCTTACTTAAGGAGAACTTAATCGCCTCCTCATCAAATTCTTAATGCAATTTCTGCCGTTTATTAACCAAAATTAGAAGATGGTTTAACCTATAATCGCATTATTAGGTCATACGTAAGAAATTAAATGCAATAAGTACCTAAGTATGCTAATTTATGATAATTTTTGTTATATGGTGTTCTAGGTTCTAATTTGTTGCAAATAATGTTAATTGGTGTTAGTTAGGTTTAAATTGTGTTAATTAGCTAATTATTACGTAAGAAATGTAATTTTGGTCGATGATGCAACTTAGGGTCATATGAAAGAGAATTTCCTCCCGTTTCCAAAAATCCAAACCTAACTTTTCAACTCCCAAAATTGAATGAGTTATAAGCGAAAATGTTTTTGTAAGATTAGCTTTTATTTCATAATCCTACTTTGCAAGAAAGGAAAGTCCTAAAGTTGGACTTCTGAAAAACCTTTGTATTAACTTTCCTTTCTTTCTTTCTCTGGGAGGTTGTCTACCTCCCAGACTACACAGCAGCCAGGTGTGCTGCTGTCCTTTCTTTTCCTACGTACTTGAGCCTTGCCCTCAGGTGAAATTTTGTTGGGCCTAGTTCAACGAGAGGAGGACAACAAAAGCTTCCCTCTCTAGAGGAAAACAAGACACACATTTTACACATACGCAAAGTTCAGAGGGGGCTTAATTCACTCCCCCATAATTAAATTATTACGGAAATAAATCCGATATATCTAACTAAATACGTAGTATAACAAGATTTCCATTTTAAATCTTCGAAAATTATGCAGATTACGTAAAATTTGGAAACGAAAGCTAAAATTCGTGCTATTTCCCCTTTGGTTACGTTTATATCTTAACTAAAATTTCGCAAAGTTTTGCAGAATTTCAGCACCCCAAAATCCATCAAAAATGGGTCAGTTGGGGGGGCAATATTTCCCAAATCTCATTAATTTCCACCCTTAATGGCCAGCTGGCTCAACCAGCCGCTGCAGCTCCTGTGTTAAAGGTGGCAAGCTTCTAGAAAGTAGAACTTTCTAGAAGCTTTGCTCTAAAACCAAAAGAAAATCCCGCCCCACGTTCGCTAATGACCTGTCACCGAGCTGTCAGCAAAACTGTCAGTTCGCTCGCAAAATTTTAGTTTTGCCAGTGTTCGTTTAGCAGCGACCGCAGCGGTCGGAATTTCAGTCCCCATCCCCAGTGCGTATTACTTCTCGGACCACAGGTGTGGTACGGGAATATAGTAATACGCACTCCCCCTTAGGACGCAAATTAGGACTTTTCTGGTCCACACAGGCCAGGAAAGGGTTGAGCTCACACACGAAAACTACAAATTGAGAAGCCTTGAGGATCTTCTATATCCGGCTCGGATTTATTGCCTAGGAAAAATATTTGGATTTTTTTGGCCTTTGGCCTTATCTTTTTCTTTTATGCGATTTTCGGCCTTCGGGCCTTATTTTTTATTCTGGTATTTTTGGGCCTTTATGGCCAATTTTTCATGAAGTATTTTGGGCCAGTGAGCCCCGAATTTCCAGCATTTTTTGGGCCCAAGGCCACAATTTTATTTTCTACAGCATGTTGGACCCTCGGCTCAATTTTCAGTTTTAGAGCATGTTGGGCCTCCGGGCCAGTTTTATTCAACCTTTATTTTATTATTTAATTAATTCAAAATCAAAAGGACAGCTCATGTAAACCCCTCCTGTTTGACGGTAGTCTTGAGATGTGTCCAAATTTCTCTCCTCTTTCTTTTATCATTTTCATTTCTCTTCATTTACCAAGCCACGGCCTTGATGGCCAAAATATTCTCTTTTTATTTGTCACTTTTGGGGTTATTTTTTGTAGTTTTCACGGGATTATGAGTGGGACCGCAAACCTCTGATTCTGAGTTAGAGAGCCCATTAATTACGGCTCTGGAAATTAATAAGCTAGTTAGAAGAACTTATTCCCCAAAGCCGGCAACTATGAGTTGCCGGCCATGTTTTCGTAAAAGCATCACATTACTCAAAAAATTCATAGTTAGTAATATGTTTTATTTCAGCCTTTAGGTCGGCAATTAAAATTATTAGGTATTAAAAATTATAAGGTTAATTAAAGTCAATTTCTAGAACATGAGTTGTTATCAATTTTAATTAATAATTATGAATCAGCCGTTTAGCCGGCTTCCTCCTAATTAAATGTTAGTAAGTATACCTGTCCTTAGCGTTATGTTTTTGGTAATAATTGCCACACAATTATTACTCACTGGCTTTCATTAAAGTTCAATTTAAGTTTTTTCTGAAACTTACAAAGTTCGTTTTTTTCTGCAAAATTTCTTTTATAGGCAATTCTAAGGAACTGCAAAGCTATCAAAATTCGTGCACAGCAAAGTTCAAAGTCTATAAATTACATACGCACTTGAGCCTAAGTCTAAACTATTAGTTAGTTAAGTAGCTAGATAATTATTAACATTTTGTAAAACTGAAGTGTAATTGTTTTGTAAAATTGAAGTAATTGTTTTGTAAAACTGGAGTGTAAATGTTTTGTAAGATTGAGGTGTGAATGTTTAGTTAAATTTGAGTGTGGCTGTGTCCCCAAAAGGTACCCAAGGCGGTTATTCGGGTAAACCCCTCATGTTGCGTGAGGTTTCGAAATTAACCTAAATTCAAGAATGTTTGAGTTGAATGATTGAAGAATGTTCTGATTTGCATGTATGCAGAGTGAATGTTTTTGAATGATTGTGACGGCAACTTACGGAAACTCCCCTTGTGTGATAGAGGTTGTAAGGATTGCTAAATCAGTATGAATGCCAGTTGTGAATCAGCGCAATTGACGGTTTTTACCTATAAACCAAGTTCAACAACAAAGATCCAGGTAAGATCTCCCCAAGAGTGAAAAGGTAAATAGTTCAGATTTAGATTGGATCTGAACTCAGAGATTAACTCTAACAGAGTGATTTTAGTTTTGATCTGTTGCATCAGAACGATATCCATATTCCAGGTGCGATTGGATAGAGCCTAAATCCCCCAAATCTAATGAACTCACAGTAGTACTCCTAATCAGGTTGGCAATAGAGGTCACCAATTTTGGTAAACCACCTTTCGGAGATCTGGTATCTAAGTTTGCCTAAAATCTAGGTAAACGCACTGATCTTCCGTGTAAGTGAACTTCTCAACTGAAACGACCCCAAATTTAGGCTTAAAGTAAAAGCCTCATAATGTTTATTAATAGAAAGAATCGGATCAAATCAATCAAGCAAATCAGCAACTCGATCCAAGTCAGTTCATTACAAATATGTCTCGCTGAGAGTTGCAAAAAAGAGTACGCCTATAGTAACAGTATGACAAATGATTACGATATAACCAATATATCAAATTAATGCCTCTACGATTGCGTCGACGCATGCTGACAACGCAAAACAAAGGCTATTGTCATAAAATTTTATATAACTGCATTATAACTTCATTACTCTTATCAATTAGCACACCAAACTTTATTCATATGCCCTAAGGTTTGGCTGATTTACAAAGGAACAACCCAGGGCCTTTTCAAGAAAGGGTAGAGTAGAGTTAAAATTAACTCGATCCGTTTCAAGAAAGGGTTAAAAGGGTTAATTTAACCCCTGCGAGTTAGAGAGATTTAAAATTTTTAACTCTGCGTTGTTTCTTGAAAAGAGTTAAAATTAACTCGCTCTAACTCTACCCTTTTCAAGAATCGCTGCAAGAGTTAAATATTTGCAGAGTTAATTTTAACTCTACCCTTTTCATGAAAGGGTTAAATTTAACTCTGCTTAACTCCATCAAGGCTTTTTCTATTGAAATTTAACCCCCGTTAAAACACGCGGGTTAAGCAGAGTTAAAACACAAAGGAAGACTTTATTAATGCCCTCATTGAAATTTCACAAATCTGGGGTTTGTTACCTCATTTTTCTTTGTGTCCTATGTTTTATTATTCTATTGTCAAGTATTCTATTAACGGATTTTGACAATTGCTTACATTTATTTTTATTTATTTCTGTTATTATTGTTTCAAAATGATTTCATTCCTGCTATCAGCTTGACCCTGATATAGTTGCATAAGTAATGTACTGATGGTTTGAACGATTCCGTACTATAAAAACAGCGTGTTTTGGCAATTTTTTCAGCAAATAAGCAGACACAAATGTAATTAGCTAACATAGCCAATCAGCAGCGTGCTAGAAATGTGGTGCGCTGACATAGCCAATCAGGAACCTTCACGTTGGATCTCATTGGCTGCGGCACGCTGAGTTTTATTTTCATTGGCTGTTTTAAAACATGCTGAGAACATTCTTGAAATTGAAGGTTCCGTCTAGTTATACGGAAACGCAAAAAGTTTTTAACAACAGAAAATAAAGCAAAAGTAATGTCTAAAAACTGGAAGCAAAGCTGAAAGAATAAACTAGTAATTCATTATCCAGTACATTTTTATAAATCTCGGCAGGCTACACACTTTTCAACGTTGTTTTGAATGGTTGCCTTCGAATCGAACACATTTTTACACAATAAAATTACCATTTCAAAAATTTAAAAATGAGTTTACCATGAAGCGAATATTCAGGGAGCAGAACAGGGTTTTTACTACCATTTTGTTGAAAAGTTGAATGTAGGTTGTCAAGCAAAAAATTCGGAAATCGCCAGATTTAAAACTATTAAATTAAATATATTATTAGACCCCAAAAGTTCTTCACAAAATGAACTTAATTTACTAGTATTTGCAAAAGTATATATATATATATATATATATATATATATATATATATATATATATATATATATATATATATATATATGTATATAAATACGACGATGATGATGTTTGTTTACTATTAGAATGGATTTATATTGTTGTAGTCAAGATATTTATGTAAATCGACTTCAGCGTGGCTAGTTCCTTTTTCAAGGAAGCTGGGAGTAGAGTAGAGTTAAAATTAACCCTTTTCATGAAACTGTGGAGTTAATTTTAACTCTGCCATTTTTAACTCCTTTTAACCCTGCCGTTTTTAACCCTGCAGGGTTAAAGAGAGTTAAAACACGCAGAGTTAAAATAACTCCATAGTTTCTTGAAAAGAGTTAAAAGAGTTAATTTTAACTCTACTCTACTCTACTCTACTCTACCCTTTCTTGAAAAGGCCCTTAGTTTCCGATAATTAGGTGCGATATCATATAATTAGCTTCAATTGCTTATAATTAGGTATAGTTTCTGATAATTAGGTGCGATATCAGATAATTAGGTGTAATATCAGATAATTAGGTTCAGTTTCTGATAATTGGGTTTAGTTTCCGATAATTAGGTGCAATTACAAATAATTAGCTTCAAGAATTAAAGGAAATAGATGGTATAGAAAGGGATAAATTGCTTATAATTAGCTTAGTTTCCGATAACTGGTGCGATATCAGATAATTAGCTTGAATTGCTTATAATTAGGTTTAGTTTCTGATAATTAGGTGCAATATCAGAGAATTAGCTTCCGTTTCTGATAATTAGGTAGAGTTTCTGATAATTAGTGGCAATATCAGATAATTAGGTGTGATATCAGATAATTAGGTTCAGTTTCCGATAATTGAGTTTAGTTTCCGATAATTAGGTGCAATAACAAATAATTAGCTTCAATTGCTTATAATTAGCTTAGTTTCCGATAATTAGGTGCGATATCAGATAATTAGCTTCAATTGCTTATAATTAGGTTTAGTTTCTGATAATTAGGTGCAATATCAGATAATTAGCTTCCGTTTCTGATAATTAGGTACAGTTTCTGATAATTGGATTTAGTTTCCGATAATTAGGTGCAATAACAAATAATTAGCTTCAATTGCTTATAATTAGCTTAGTTTCCGATAATTAGGTGCGATATCAGATAATTAGGTGCAATATCAGATAATTAGCTTCCGTTTCTGATAATTAGGTACAGTTTCTGATAATTGGATTTAGTTTCCGATAATTAGGTGCAATAACAAATAATTAGCTTCAATTGCTTATAATTAGGTATAGTTTCTGATAATTAGGTGCGATATCAGATAATTAGGTGTAATATCAGATAATTAGGTTCAGTTTCTGATAATTGGGTTTAGTTTCCGATAATTAGGTGCAATAACAAATAATTAGCTTCAATTGCTTATAATTAGGTTTAGTTTCTGATAATTAGGTGCAATATCAGATAATTAGCTTCCGTTTCTGATAATTAGGTACAGTTTCTGATAATTGGATTTAGTTTCCGATAATTAGGTGCGATATCATATAATTAGCTTCAATTGCTTATAATTAGGTATAGTTTCTGATAATTAGGTGCAATATCAGATAATTAGGTGCAATAACAAATAATTAGCTTCAATTGCTTATAATTAGCTTAGTTTCCGATAATTAGGTGCGATATCAGATAATTAGCTTCAATTGCTTATAATTAGGCTTAGTTTCTGATAATTAGGTGCGATATCAGATAATTAGGTGTAATATCAGATAATTAGCTTCAATTGCTTATAATTAGGTATAGTTTCTGATAATTAGGTGCGATATCAGATAATTAGCTTCCGTTTCTGATAATTAGGTACAGTTTCTGATAATTGGATTTAGTTTCCGATAATTAGGTGCGATATCATATAATTAGCTTCAATTGCTTATAATTAGGTATAGTTTCTGATAATTAGGTGCGATATCAGATAATTAGGTGTAATATCAGATAATTAGGTTCAGTTTCTGATAATTGGGTTTAGTTTCCGATAATTAGGTGCAATAACAAATAATTAGCTTCAATTGCTTATAATTAGCTTAGTTTCCGATAATTAGGTGCGATATCAGATAATTAGCTTCCGTTTCTGATAATTACGTACAGTTTCTGATAATTAGGTGCAATATCAGATAATTAGGTACAATATCAGATAATTAGGAGCAATTGCTTATAATTAGGTATAGTTTCTAATAATTATGTGCGATATCTCCGCTTCTGATAATTAGGTTCAGTTTCTGATAATTAGGTATAGTTTCTGATAATTAGGTGCAATATCAGATAATTAGGGGTAATATCAGATAATTAGGTTCAGTTTCTGATAATTGGGTTTAGTTTCCGATAATTAGGTGCAATAACAGATAATTAGCTTCAATTGCTTATAATTAACTTAGTTTCTGATAATTAGATGCGATATCAGATAATTAGGTGTAATATCAGATAATTAGGTTCAGTTTCTGATAATTGGGTTTAGTTTCCGATAATTAGGTGCAATAACAAATAATTAGCTTCAATTGCTTATAATTAGCTTAGTTTCTGATAACTATGTGCGATATCAGATAATTAGCTCTCAATTGCTTAGTAATTAGGCTTAGTTTTTTGATAATTAGATAAGTGCGATAATAGATAATTAGGTGCTATTTCAGAATAATTAGGTTCAGTTTCCGGATAATTGGGTTTAGTTTCCGATAATTAGGTGTGCAATAATAAATAATTAGCTTCAATTGCTTATAATTATCTTTAGTTTGGGATAATTAGGTGCTAGTATCAGATAATTAGCTTCAATTGCTTTTATATCAGGTTTAGTTTCTGGATAATTAGGTGCAATATCAGATAATTAGCTTTCGTTTCTTTGATAATTAGGTTCAGTTTCTTGATAATACAGTTTCTTATAATTGGTATAGTTTATTTTAATTAGGTGCAAATATCAGATAATTAGCTT
>JASAND010021711.1:0-15550 GCA_030248195.1 Trissonchulus latispiculum
GAGGAGAGCTGAAGCTGAAACTGACACTGAAATTATCTAGGACCACCGACTAAAACTGAAACTGATTACTGAAACAACACTAATAATCCGTACCTTGATCGAGTGAACATACCGTTGGGCAGTGTAAATCATTGAACCATTATGTACCAGGCTCGATTTTGCGCATTTTGAACTCTGCGTCAGTCGGTCCAAATTTGGCAAGCCATGAATGGGTCCGACCACTAAAAGAATACAAAGAACGAGACCACCAATGCCCATAATAAATTACGCTTTATGGGTTCAGAAAATTGCAACACTATAAACTTATAATCGCTCATACTGTTGTACCTTCTTCCTTAATACGATGAAATTTTATGCCCATGACCACCATAAGCTGAACTGCTGGCAAATTCACAGGATCCACACAAGGATGCTCCACCTACAGAAATCAAAGATCTGTCAACACATTGCCTAACTCGAAACTGCCTTGTGCTCTGCACGCTGTAAAATTAAACGAAATGTGTCGATCTGAAGGCATTACAGGTGCAAATCATCTGACGCACAAATCATAAATAATAAGAAAAATGAAGGAAAATTGAGAAGAGGATTATGGAAGAAAAATTAAAAGATATTGTAGTTGCCAGTTGTAGTACATAATGAGCTGCGGTAACACACATGCTCCTGCGGAGAGGGGGATAGCCACAGCAAACTCACAAAAATAAAAGTAAAATATATTTATGAACGAGAGGTTTTTAATTAAAAAAAGTAAATGTAGTTGATGGATGGTTAATTATCTTACATCTAAATAAATTATGGGTTAGGCATGTATAAAGTCATGATTTTCATATGAACGGGATTACGGTAGCATGAGTGGAGAATCAGAAAGTGTATTGCAGTAAGGTTGCAGTTGCAGGTTGATTTTATTTAAGGTGGTAATTCCCTTTGGTGACATCAACTTTGAACCATTATAATTCATTCATTACTTGGAGTTAAAATGCCATGTTAAAATCAAGATGTAGCTTATCATTTTCTCTTTTTAATGCATATGAAGAAACTATTAAGGCTGAAACTATTAAGGAGAAATAAGTTAAATATGCGCGTAACCTGGAGTTTGCATATTTTCCCAACTTTGGCAAGCGACCTCTTAAGCTAGATAGCAGCTATCGAGTAGCAGCTATCGATAGAGTTAAACGAGTTAAAGTTAAATATTTTAAACCCTGTTCGCGCACTCAGCGAGTTAATTTTAACCCTGCCTGTTTTAAACTCTTTTAACTCTAGCAGGGTTAAAACGAGCAGAGTTAAGCGAGTTAAAATCGTGAGAGTTAAAATTAGCTCGCTGAATGCGCGAATAGGAGTTACAAGAGTTAATTTTAACTAGTTTAACTCTTCCCACTCGTCTCCGTTCTTTTCATGCACGCGTTCAAACCAGTTTAAAGCAGTGATCTACATGAACGACAAACTATGAAATTCCGCCTTGTCTTGAATGAATTTCGGCGGTTCAAGATTTCTTTTTAAATAGTATATTTGTTTTATATGGTACCAAGACGCTACAAGTTGAAGACTATTTGTTTTATTCCTTATTTTGTAGAGATGGAACAGTTTTAAGCATCTATGCACAAATATTTAATTTACTACCAGCAAGAGTACATAATGATAAAGTATGACAAGCGCCACAGTCTATGCAGTGAAGGGCAAAACTATGCTATGCGCGCCATCGGCTGACCCCCCACGAATTGACCCCCTCTCACACCGCCCCTGTATGGGTACATAGTCCCAAACGGGGGTCGCTCACTGCATGTTTTCTACATACAAATGTTAACCATACACGCTTAAACCCCCTCCCCAAATTGGGTCCCTGTTAAGTTCAGCGTGTAATTATGCAAAGCAGTGAGCGACCCCCGTTTGGACCACGTGGCACGTACCCATATAGGGGCAGTGTGAGAGGGGGTCAATTCGTGGGGGGTCAGCCGATAGCGCGCATAGCATAGTTTTGCCCTTCACTGCATAGAGTGTGACGCTTGTCATACTCTTATCATTATGTACTGTTGCTATCAGCAAAGCACACTCTAGAGGGCGCACAAACTACCGTAAGACCATCGCAGCATTTTGATTGAATAAATTTTTCTAGCCAAAGTTTAAACTTAAAGTAGCTAGCCTTTGGTAAAATGGTCGACTATACAAAGTTAAGGGGGGAGTGCGAGTGGAATTAAGCGTTTGATATTAGAAACGCTAATGGGATTCATCCTGCGGATTTTACTTCTGAACATTCGTGATTGCGGAGCTTCATTAGATTGTATGCTTGATAACTTAATATGTAAACAAACTCTACCTTAGAGCTTTATTTAGTGATTTTAGGAGTACCACTGTGACCAGTGTGTACACTGCAAAATCCGTGACAGCTACTATTATATTAATCGACGATACCGTGAATATGACGCATTTGTGGACTATGATCCAAGAAGTAAAATGTTCCCACAATGAAATCTTTCGATGGATTTAAAATTATGTTTCGAAAAGTCGCTATTTTTCAGCTTATCAAACGTCCATATTTGACTACTGTTACCGACTGGGCGTACTTAGCAACAGTTGTATTCATACTTGACCTTTAAGTCAGCAATAATCGTGCACAAATAGATATTCGAAAATTTGGCGTGTCTTTGTTGCTATTATTCCGCATTATTTGCAAGAACACGACTTTTCAATATTTGCTAACGTTCGGATTTCTGCCCCAGAGAAATCTCGAAATCAGGCAAAGCTAACGAATAAACAAAGCGAGCTATCAAATTGACAATAATGAAGAATTGAAGACTAATAAGCTAACAAGTAAGCATCAACCAATCAAGTAGCGCCTCTGTGAAGTGGCGCTAGCCAATCAAGCCTGGAAGTGTTTTGAAACAGCCAATCAAAGCTAACCAAACTGAATGCCATAAAAGGAATAACTTTGAGCATTTCATAGTGCGTTTCATAGGATCAATTTCGCAGCTTTTCTCAACACATTTTACACTATTATTCCACACTACTTATTTTGCAAATGCAGTGACAGATACTTATTTGTTCTGAACTGAATAAAGTAAAGATTTTTGTAAAAAACTCTTGTATTAGTAAAACAAATAAGTCAAAATATTAAATAAAATGCCACTTTTGGCTTTGTTGATCTGTAGTGACTTCAGGCGGCATACCTTATTTTTAACTCGTTTAACCCCCGTGCCGCATCGAGGGTTAAAATTCAATTGAAAAAGTTGCTGCAGGGTTAAAGGAGTTAATGTAAACTCGCGCGCGAAAAGGGGTTGAGTTAAAATTAACTCTGTGGATTTTAACCCATTATGTGCGCGCGAATGCAGGTAGAGTTAAACGAGTTAATTTTAACCCCTGTTCGCGCGAGCACCGAGTTAAAAAAGTTTAACTCGTTTAACCCCAGCTAGATAAAATTAGCTCATTTAACTCTTTGAACCCTGGCGCGAAAAGGATCGAGTTAATTTTAACTCGCTTAACTCGCACGCGAAAAGGCCCTAAGAAAACGTCAATGGGTATATTTGTGCAGAACACATCTGTTGAGTAGCAGCCTTCCAGCTTGTATGGTGAATGTTCCACAATATATGGAAAAAATTGATCGTGTTTTTGCAAAAATTACATTTTTATGCTAGCAGCCAACGGGACAGCAACTGGAAAATGATCATGCGTCAGATGATTTGCCCCTGTAATGCCTTCAGATCGACACATTTCGTTTAATTTTACAGCCTGCAGAGCACAAGCAATAATGCATTATATTTGATTTCTGCAGAAAGGACAAGTTATCGGCGCCAAAATAAGAAAATTGGCTATATCTCACGATAGGGAAAAGCTACAAAGTTGCTTTCAAAAGCAAAATTGTAGAGCTCAATGCCCATTGTGGTTTTAAGACGCTTCATGCTTTGAGTATGGGGTGCATTTACAGTTCACTGTTACAGACTATTGGCTCATTATCCTATTTTGAAAACTGTTTTGTCTCAAACAAGTGGTGCTTCGAATTAGGCAATGTGTTGACAGATGTTTGATTTCTGAAGGTGGAGCATCCTTGTGTCGATCCTGTGAATTTGCCAGCAGTTCAACTTATGGTGGCCATGGGCATAAAATTTCATCGTATTAAGGAAGAAGGTACAACAGTGTTAGCTATTATAAATATATAGTGTTGCAATTTTCTGAACCCATAAAGTGTATTTTATTATGAGTATTGGTGGTGTCGTTCTTTGTATTGTTTTAGTGGTCGGACCTATTCATGGCTTGGCAAATTTGGACCGACTGACGCAGAGTTCAAAATGCGCAAAATTGAGCCTGGTACATAATGGTTCAATAATTGACACTGCCCAACGGAATGTTCACTCGATCAAGGTACGGATTATTAGTGTTGTTTCAGTAATCAGCTTCAGTTTTAGTCAGTTTTAGTCGGTGGTCCGAGATAATTTCAGTGTCAGTTTCAGCTTCAGCTCTCCTCACAAAGTCCTTCAGGTGGGGGGGGCGGTAGCCCAAGGCTAAGTAATTGCAGTCATCAGCTGGCCGGATCCTATACCAGCTGTACTCGAAAGTCGAAGATCGGTGGTAGAGAGCCCATTGTAGATCATCACGTACGTGCAGGGCTGTGCCGCCCCCATGCGTTGGGCGGTCGCAGCGGAACAGGTTAAAGGTCGGGATCAGACATGGCGTTGTCGTCGGGAGTATCTGGATTAAGGGGGGTCACTTTGGTCAAAAATCTATAGTCACGGAATTCGTTCATTTTCACACATAATATGCCCCCATATGTTTTCATAAACAAGACAAAATATCAGAGCTCGAAATTAAGCTGTGACCAAGTTATTCACTTTCTAAACTGGAAAACTTGAAAATTCCGGTGATGAGCCCTTTAAAGTCGAGTGAAGACCCAACGCAATCGAGTACATTGTTAACCGACACACCAAATTAAAGCCTTTACTAAGATGATACCAAGAGTACATAATACAACTATGTATTATCAGTTCGCTACATCCGATGCACGCTATCGGCTTACCCCCTCCCCCCTAAATTAGACCCCCCTTATCAAAGCAAATTCGAGCGCTATGCTTGCACGCTAAAGCTCGAAAACACAACTAGTCCTATGATTCAACGTGTGTCTGTGCGTGTGTTGCATGCGTGCGTTGCGTTCCGTGCCCTTACCTACTTTCATAAACTGCATTTTATTGAGGCATAAACTGACTTGTAATAATGTATTTTGTGTAGAGGTGATAATTTAAATTTTAAATTTAAATTTAAATAACAGACGTCACGAAATCAGTTGGTCACAAATACGTGTTGTTAGACTATAAATAAAGGTAGTAAAAGTGTATTAAAATCTTTTAAAGTGCTATCAGTGTGATACACGACCAGTCTAAAATTTTGGACAACACCCAGAGTCATGTTTTGCGTTGGTCAGAATTCCGGACAATACTCTGCGGGAAGTTGAAAGTCTTTGAAAGTCTCATGAGTCACATGAAGTCTCATGTGAAAATGAAATATCTAGCTATTTCTTTTGTTTTAAATAGAAGCCTCAATTTTTCTGAACGAAAAAATAATCACTTGGGGTTCAATCCACCAACCCTTCGGGTAATGAGCGAGAAGCGTAGCCACTACACAATGTCAACATTGGGCAGACAAAAATAGAGATAAATTCTTATTTTCCAGACATCAGCCAGACTGTCTGGGTTTCCAGACAGTCATTAATTATATATGCAAATTAGTTGTCTGTTTTTCCAGACAAGGACTTTCAATTTTATTTCCTTGTTTTTATTTTGCTGTTGTAAGCGGCGGGCCTTAATTATGAGTGGCCCTTTTTATTAAATATTTAACCATTTATAGATTAATGATCTGGCAGATCCAAGACTGATTTGCCCAAGGTAAGCATTGCAACGGTAAGTTTATGTTTTCTTGCCATAATAGCAATATTGAACAATTAAACTAAAATCGCATTAAGACTTGCATAGAACCCATTTGTGGTACCATAAAATTTTGCAACAGAATTAAACAACAGTCTCAATAATTCTAAGAGAAAGTGAAGCTTTGGTAAACAAAAATAAAATTTGACACATACAACTGATGTAGATAACAAAAATTTACGATTGAACCTCTCTTCCGAGAAAATCCCTAGCTAGCTGTTTTTCAGTTGGACTGTGCTCAATCCTCAACTGGATCACAAATATCGGACGGCTCGTCGTGATTTAGAGCAGCTGCAGGGTGATCGTGGTGAATTGATGACTGCTTCTCGAGCCACGTTAAGGTTTACATTTTCCCAGTTAATCCATTTATTTGCAGGGACATTTTGTTACATGTTTGTGTGGTGAGGTTGGAGTAGTCTTGTAACTGTAGTTTTTGTTGACCTTTTAGGTAGTTATAGAGGTTCCAGGCTCGTCCGTGTACATCATGCAGAAGGATAAGTCAGCTAGTCCTGCGGAAGTTCAGCTCCTGGGCAGTACAAATTTTCCAGAGATTTCGACTCTTTTCCTGGAAATGATGGACTCCGTTAGTTACTCCTGATTTGATCCAGGTATTGGCTCATCTTCTTTGTACCGTTTACTTAGTCTATTATCACTAGTGTACCCAGGAATTTAAAAAAGGGCTGCTGCTGGGATCTTAAAATTTTGTTGGTGTGGGGGACGGAGTCTGAACATGGTGAAAATGGCTTAAAAAGTGTCTAAATAAATGTCTGATGTCTTAAAAGTGTTTTGTAAAATTCAGTGTAAAGTTTACCCTGGTAAGGAGAAACCTCCATCCTGCACAAGACATGGTGTGCCGGTGCTCATCCCAGGTTTCTCAGCCGAGAGCCAGGAGTGTTATCTCGACTGATGACTGCATCCGTAGGGGGGCCGGCCCTTCTGCACAGTTCCTGTTACCTTTCCACCGTAGCGGTACCCATTTAGAGACCAAAGGATGGATAGTTGGGTTGACTAGAGAAGAGAATTTCTTGTGAACTTCGGGGATCGAACCACCGACTATGATGTGCTTACCACCGAAGTTCTGACCAGCGCTCAACTCTGCCATCTCTGCTAAAAATCCCGCTGGACAACTGGCCCACGAAAGCTTTAATTTTCAAATTTTTGTTTCCATTTTCTTGTTTTTCATACTTAGATAGAACATTTGAGGTGGTGATTTCCTTTGGAGACATGAAGTTTGAACCATTATTACCCATTCATTGTTTGGAGTTAAGAAGCCATTCTAATATCAAAATGTAGCTCAACATTGTTTCTTTTAAATGAATACGATAGAGCTAAGTTTCGATTTTGAAACCTTTTTAAACTTTTTTGAATAAGTACAATTTTTCAGATTTTTTGCAGCCTGAAGTAACTTTTTCGTGAAACATCGGTTAGACCATTCGATACCTGTATCAAATAGTTGGGGACACTTGTTTAAGAGTGTTAGATAATGTTTGTGTATTCTAATAAAGGTGACATATAGCTTTTTTGCTTCCGAACTAAATTATTTTAATGTATAGACATATTTCAGTCGACAATTTTTGACCTAATACTTAAAAACTCATAAAAGCTCATAAAATCTTTTCTCAGCAAAACATTGTAAATTTAATCAATATTTTAACTCGAAAGCGCAACCCATTTGTTATTAATGCAATCTGCATATATATATACATATATATAAATATATATATACACATATACATATATACATATATATATATATTTTACGTCCATTGTTAAACACTCCCAGTTGCCTGCAGCTTCTTTGTCCTTCCGCAGCTTTTGTCCCATAGCTTGTGCAGTAGGTATTTCAAGTCTACACCTGAAATAAAATTTGTCAGGAATAAGCTTGGTTCCTCAGGTAAGTTGAGCGTCTGATATAACAATTCTAATCGCAAATCTAATTTGTTTTGTTTGACGATCAATGTGAAGTAAACTCAATCCTGTATGTTGACAAAGCAGAAGAAAGATTCAGATGCCCCGTAACTAGACTGCGACTAGATCGCGTTCGAGCAGAATCCCGTTAGGCGCATCGCCAAAATGCGAAAGCATCAGGCGGTTCGACATAACCTTTGAGTAATCAAAACGAACTGCGTCAAATGTAGAAGACCATTGGGGAAATTGAACAGTCATGTTTGCAGAGCTCAACGGTAATTCAAACAAATCAGAAGATGTTTTTGTTTCACCTGTATTTCTATACGGTATAAATGTTTCTGTACAAATGACCGAAATAACCGTTTTTGTTCACGCGCCCTCACACACTTACGTGCCAGTGCTACTAGGCCAGTTCAGCTCTTAGTTTTTCCGAACGAAGCAACATCTCTTTCAAGGAAGAAAGGCTGGCAGGCAGATTTGGCATAGTGACCATCAACAAGAGTAAATCGCAAAGTTTGAGGATTGGTATTACCTACACTAGACTCTTGTGCAACCGATGAATAAACAAATATAGTTTGATAGGTAGTGTCGGTGTTTGATTTTTGTTTGTTTTTTGTTTGATTTCTGTAGGTGGAGCATCCTTGTGTGGATCCTGTGAATTCGCCAGCAATTCAGCTTATGGTGGCCATGGGCATAAAATTTCATCGTATTAAGGAAGAAGGTACAACAGTATGAGCGATTATAAGTTTATAGTGTTGCAATTTTCTGAACCCATAAAGCGTAATTTATTATGGGCATTGGTGGTCTCGTTCTTTGCATTGTTTTAGTGGTCGGACCCATTCATGGCTTGCCAAACTTGGACCGACTGACGCAGAGTTCAAAATGCGCAAAATCGAGCCTGGTACATAATGGTTCAATGATTTACACTGCCCAACGGCATGTTCACTCGATCAAGGTACGGATTATTAGTGTTGTTTCAGTAATCAGCTTCAGTTTAGTCAGTTTTAGTCGGTGGTCCGAGATAATTTCAGTTTCAGCTTCAGCTCTCCTCACAAAGTCCTTCAGGTGGGGGGGGGGCGGTAGCCCAAGGCTAAGTAATTGCAGTCATCAGCTGGCCGGATCCTATACCAGCTGTACTCGAAAGTCGAAGATCGGTGGTAGAGAGCCCATTGTAGATCATCACGTACGTGCAGGGCTGTGCCGCCCCCATGCGTTGGGCGGTCGCAGCGGAACAGGTTAAAGGCCGGACAGGTCAGACATGGCGTTGTCGTCGGGAGTATCTGGATTAAGGGGGGTCACTTTGGTCAAAAATCTATAGTCACGGAATCCGTTCATTTTCACACATAATATGCCCCCATATGTTTTCATAAACAAGACAAAATATCAGAGCTCGAAATTAAGCTGTGACCAAGTTATTCACTTTCTAAACTGGAAAACTTGAAAATTCCGGTGATGAGCCCTTTAAAGTCGAGTGAAGACCCAACGCAATCGAGTACATGGTTGACCGACACACCAAATTAAAGCCTTTACTAAGATGATACCAAGAGTACATAATACAACTATGTATTATCAGTTCGCTACATCCGATGCACGCTATCGGCTTACCCCCTCCCCCCTAAATCAGACCCCCCTTATCAAAGCAAATTCGAGCGCTATGCACGCTAAAGCTCGAAAACACAACTAGTCCTATGATTCAACGTGTGTCTGTGCGTGTGTTGCATGCGTGCGTTGCGTTCCGTGCCCTTACCTACTTTCATAAACTGCATTTTATTGAGGCATAAACTGACTTGTAATAATGTATTTTGTGTAGAGGTGATAATTTAAATTTTAAATTTAAATTTAAATAACAGACGTCACGAAATCAGTTGGTCACAAATACGTGTTGTTAGACTATAAATAAAGGTAGTAAAAGTGTATTAAAATCTTTTAAAGTGCTATCAGTGTGATACACGACCAGTCTAAAATTTTGGACAACACCCAGAGTCATGTTTTGCGTTGGTCAGAATTCCGGACAATACTCTGCGGGAAGTTGAAAGTCTTTGAAAGTCTCATGAGTCACATGAAGTCTCATGTGAAAATGAAATATCTAGCTATTTCTTTTGTTTTAAATAGAAGCCTCAATTTTTCTGAACGAAAAAATAATCACTTGGGGTTCAATCCACCAACCCTTCGGGTAATGAGCGAGAAGCGTAGCCACTACACAATGTCAACATTGGGCAGACAAAAATAGAGATAAATTCTTATTTTCCAGACATCAGCCAGACTGTCTGGGTTTCCAGACAGTCATTAATTATATATGCAAATTAGTTGTCTGTTTTTCCAGACAAGGACTTTCAATTTTATTTCCTTGTTTTTATTTTGCTGTTGTAAGCGGCGGGCCTTAATTATGAGTGGCCCTTTTTATTAAATATTTAACCATTTATAGATTAATGATCTGGCAGATCCAAGACTGATTTGCCCAAGGTAAGCATTGCAACGGTAAGTTTATGTTTTCTTGCCATAATAGCAATATTGAACAATTAAACTAAAATCGCATTAAGACTTGCATAGAACCCATTTGTGGTACCATAAAATTTTGCAACAGAATTAAACAACAGTCTCAATAATTCTAAGAGAAAGTGAAGCTTTGGTAAACAAAAATAAAATTTGACACATACAACTGATGTAGATAACAAAAATTTACGATTGAACCTCTCTTCCGAGAAAATCCCTAGCTAGCTGTTTTTCAGTTGGACTGTGCTCAATCCTCAACTGGATCACAAATATCGGACGGCTCGTCGTGATTTAGAGCAGCTGCAGGGTGATCGCGGTGAATTGATGACTGTTTCTCGAGCCACGTTAAGGTTTACATTTTCCCAGTTAATCCATTTATTTGCAGGGACATTTTGTTACATGTTTGTGTGGTGAGGTTGGAGTAGTCTTGTAACTGTAGTTTTTGTTGACCTTTTAGGTAGTTATAGAGGTTCCAGGCTCGTCCGTGTACATCATGCAGAAGGATAAGTCAGCTAGTCCTGCGGAAGTTCAGCTCCTGGGCAGTACAAATTTTCCAGAGATTTCGACTCTTTTCCTGGAAATGATGGACTCCGTTAGTTACTCCTGATTTGATCCAGGTATTGGCTCGTCTTCTTTGTACCGTTTACTTAGTCTATTATCACTAGTGTACCCAGGACTTTAAAAAAGGGCTGCTGCTGGGATCTTAAAATTTTGTTGGTGTGGGGGACGGAGTCTGAACATGGTGAAAATGGCTTAAAAAGTGTCTAAATAAATGTCTGATGTCTTAAAAGTGTTTTGTAAAATTCAGTGTAAAGTTTACCCTGGTAAGGAGATACCTCCATCCTGCACAAGACATGGTGTGCCGGTGCTCATCCCAGGTTTCTCAGCCGAGAGCCAGGAGTGTTACCTCGACTGATGACTGCATCCGTAGGGGGGCCGGCCCTTCTGCACAGTTCCTGTTACCTTCCCACCGTAGCGGTACCCATTTAGAGACCAAAGGATGGATAGTTGGGTTGACTAGAGAAGAGAATTTCTTGTGAACTTCGGGGATCGAACCACCGACTATGATGTGCTTACCACCGAAGTTCTGACCAGCGCTCAACTCTGCCATCTCTGCTAAAAATCCCGCTGGACAACTGGCCCACGAAAGCTTTAATTTTCAAATTTTTGTTTCCATTTTCTTGTTTTTCATACTTAGATAGAACATTTGAGGTGGTGATTTCCTTTGGAGACATGAAGTTTGAACCATTATTACCCATTCATTGTTTGGAGTTAAGAAGCCATTCTAATATCAAAATGTAGCTCAACATTGTTTCTTTTAAATGAATACAATAGAGCTAAGTTTCGATTTTGAAACCTTTTTAAACTTTTTTGAATAAGTACAATTTTTCAGATTTTTTGCAGCCTGAAGTAACTTTTTCGTGAAACATCGGTTAGACCATTCGATACCTGTATCAAATAGTTGGGGACACTTGTTTAAGAGTGTTAGATAATGTTTGTGTATTCTAATAAAGGTGACATATAGCTTTTTTGCTTCCGAACTAAATTATTTTAATGTATAGACATATTTCAGTCGACAATTTTTGACCTAATACTTAAAAACTCATAAAAGCTCATAAAATCTTTTCTCAGCAAAACATTGTAAATTTAATCAATATTTTAACTCGAAAGCGCAACCCATTTGTTATTAATGCAATCTGCATATATATATACATATATATAAATATATATATACACATATACATATATACATATATATATATACATATATATTTTACGTCCATTGTTAAACACTCCCAGTGGCCTGCAGCTTCTTTGTCCTTCCGCAGCTTTTGTCCCATAGCTTGTGCAGTAGGTATTTCAAGTCTACACCTGAAATAAAATTTGTCAGGAATAAGCTTGGTTCCTCAGGTAAGTTGAGCGTCTGATATAGCAATTCTAATCGCAAATCTAATTTGTTTTGTTTGACGATCAATGTGAAGTAAACTCAATCCTGTATGTTGACAAAGCAGAAGAAAGATTCAGATGCCCCGTAACTAGACTGCGACTAGATCGCGTTCGAGCAGAATCCCGTTAGGCGCATCGCCAAAATGCGAAAGCATCAGGCGGTTCGACATAACCTTTGAGTAATCAAAACGAACTGCGTCAAATGTAGAAGACCATTGGGGAAATTGAACAGTCATGTTTGCAGAGCTCAACGGTAATTCAAACAAATCAGAAGATGTTTTTGTTTCACCTGTATTTCTATACGGTATAAATGTTTCTGTACAAATGACCGAAATAACCGTTTTTGTTCACGCGCCCTCACACACTTACGTGCCAGTGCTACTAGACCAGTTCAGCTCTTAGTTTTTCCGAACGAAGCAACATCTCTTTCAAGGAAGAAAGGCTGGCAGGCAGATTTGGCATAGTGACCATCAACAAGAGTAAATCGCAAAGTTTGAGGATTGGTATTACCTACACTAGACTCTTGTGCAACCGATGAATAAACAAATATAGTTTGATACCCGGTCAGAATGTCCGGAGGTAGTTCACATGAATTCTCTATGCTACCTTACGTTTTATCTGGAACAAATCAAATGAGAATTGCTAATTTACGATCAAATTTAATAGTAGCAGCATCGTTGACTTTAAATGTTTTCAAGAATCGTTTTGTTAACTTTTTCCAGAATCGGGACATAGCTAACACCAAAAGTACATACTGATAAGTGATAAGATGGATGAGGGGATAGATAAGTGATGGGCCTAATTTGTGGAGGGTAGAGCGTTAACGTGCAGAGCATAGTTTCTGTTCTGATAACAGAGAGTGTGCCAGGTGCCTAGTGGTACAATCTTAGATTATGCACTCTTGCTACAACACCAAGAGTACATCTTTCAACACGGAAACAGAGAATATGATTTTTTTAATCGCTGATGCAACAGCAAAGAAGTTGAGATTACTACCAGCGCGAACGTTAATTTTAATTGGTTTTGTGTCCCTTAGCCTTAAGGTGGTGGTAACGTTTACCGCAGTCATTTTCAAAATGTCATAACTTATTCAATTTAAGGACTTATATAACAAATGATACATCATTTTAAAGCTTGAAATGAGGACATCTTAATGATCTTGTCAAACTTTATGTAACTAAGTTCTAGGATGATTTACACAGTGGAGACCATAAACCATTTTTAAACAAGGACTTCAGAAATCTGTGTAAATTGATCTAACTTTGCTCTTGACTAATCTGACGTGCTAAGCCTTGCCGAGGGTCATTTTTTCTTGGTTTTGCTAGAAGTTACCTACAACTCCAGGAATTTATCAAAAAGTGAAAATTTTCGAAATTTCATGATCTTTCGGCATTTCAAATGAGAATTACACAACTTTGGGAAAGTTTCAGCAAACACCAAGAAAAACGACCCTCGGCAATAGTGCGAAAAACTTTTCTGTGAAATTGTTTGCAGTTTCATTGAGGGAATTTTGAGAAACCCTTGTTTAAAGCAAACTGATTGTAGTTTTTGAAAAATCGGTTTTTCAGCCACAACCTAAGCTAGACTCAAGTAATCAAGCTTATTTTTGCTCAAAATATGGGCCTACAAAGGGTTTTTAGTTTGTATACATCGTCGTCGAATATTGTGGTTACATGTTGCAGCAAATTACAAAAATCTGGAAATTTGGAAATCAGCCGGTTTTTTACCCCAAGTTTGAGGAGTTTGAGGAGCTCTTTCGATTGAATATGATTTTGGCTAATTTCAAGCAACTTTCTGAGACTTATTTGGCAAAATTCAAAAATTTTCAAATTTTCATACAAAGATTCCGGGATTGTTTCTAATGTTTTCAAGAACACCGAAGTAGTGTGTAGTGAAAGTTTCAGACGTTTTGGATTACTTTCGCGAAAGCTATCATCCAAAATACGGGAAAGAAAACCACCACCTTAACACAAACTCAATTTGACTGCTGCCCTCAAAAACATTATTAGTAACCACTGGTAACCAGTAACCACCACTAACCAGTCTGCAAGACAAACGACAAGAGCAACTTTAAAACAATTTGACTGAAGTTGAGTTGGTCTTCTTAAGTACATGCCAAAGTTGGCTATTTTATCAGCATACAAATCCAATTATTCATTAGAAAGACACCAGACATTAAAACTCGAAGCAGTTGTCATCACTGAAGTAATCTGTTATTTGTCGAAGTTTTGAATGCCAATTTCCTTTAATACTCGGCTGGCGTTATCAGTTCGTCATATCTTTTAGGAAGCTCTTTATATCTAATTTTAGTTAGGGTTGTGCCGTTAGCGAAAATGCGGGGCCGGGGCCTTCCAAGATTGCCGGCGTCGGTCCCAACTCCGTTCCCGTTACACGGCTCCAGTCCCGTTACATGGCTCCGGCCCCGGCGGTCCCGATGGTCTAAGCCCCGGCCTTGTTACAGGGCCCCGCCTGCCCCGACGATCCCGGCGGCCCTGACCCTATTTCACAGTCTACCCTTCGCACTTACTATACCATATACTGCCAGTTAGTTCTTAAAGCCGGCCGGCAACCTTTGAGCCCGTAGCAGTTTGAAGTGCAGCTATTATGCCAGTTAAGATATTGATTTTCGGTTGTTATATTAGAAAAATGTATGTGCACGTGTACACTGATTGCAAAAACCAGACAAAAAACAGATTTGGAGTTCATTTTAAGCCTAGTTGCTTGAAATTGTACATTTCTGACTGTTGGTTTGCATTCCGGCCGGCTGCCGGCCGGCCTCACCGGTCGCTGACCGGCCGGCCGGAAGCCGGCGGCCGGCCGACCTCAAATAGTCTTGATGCTTCATCCGTATTTTAATAAATATTTTATGTTCGGATTTATTGTTCGTGATCAACAATTTTAAGGCAGACCAAAGTTGACACCTTGTGGCCGTAATCTCTATATTAAATTTTGAAAACTTTCCAAGTTTCGCCAAGTTGGCTTTTCAGTCAAATAAATAGAGGAAGCTTTTCAAACCTCAAACGAACTTTTCAAATTGTTTAGTATGGATTGTATGCCAAATATTAAAACAAAAACAATAAACTCTACTGGCTCTGATAAACGACCAACCAGGTTCCCAAGACAAATTGAATTTGAGTTTGAATGGTTTCAAACCTGTATTCTTGAGAACACATAAACGCTACATTCAAGAGAAATGTGTACTGCGTATATATGCCAAAAACATCAATATATGTACAGCAGAAAACATAGAACAAAGTTGTTATATATATTGAGCAGATCGGTCCCGTCGGCCCCGCCGGCCC
>JASAND010021712.1:0-12927 GCA_030248195.1 Trissonchulus latispiculum
TTTTGTTTGTTATGAAGTAATAAGACAATATCCATGAATTTGAGCTAATTCTGGGATTTAAGATTTTTTGCCATGGAATGTGTACAGGTATGGTTTCATAACTCAGATAGACTTAACAATTACATGCCTAACAGTGGAATGTTCAACCAAAACCTTTTAAAACGTCTGCTATTCTTTACTTTACGAGGTGTATTACCTGCGAAAACCACAGACCAGGTCTAGCAGAACCGTCAATGTATGCAAAAGTTACCTGTAGTTTATTCTACAGTATTGTCTGCTGAAAAAATTAATTCCTGTGATCAATACTAAACCTTTGTAATCACTTGTGTAAGTGCGCACTACACGGTGGGGCTATTAAATATGTTGAAAACAGCTTCTATACATGCAAAAACATGAAATAACACAACTTTTAGCACATTGGTGAATTTTGGGGTGACCGGAAAAAAATGGGAAAAACCGGAAAAAAGGGTTTTTTCCGGCAATCTTTTTTTTCCGGAAAAAAACCAACCCTATTGGCCAGTCTCGGTCTCGCTCACCCAAAAGTCTCGGTCTCGTACCGAGACCGGAAGTTTTTTGAAAACATCAAATTTCAGCGAAAATTTTAAATCAATGCAACGAAAATTAACAGACGAGGTACGGAAACCGTATGTTTATGTGTTAAAGTCCCTAATACTGGGCCTAAGCCTCAAAAACTGGAAGAAATTAAGTTTATATATGCTTAAAATGGCCAGTCTCGGTCTCGCCCAAAAGCCGAGACTTGGCCAGTCTCGGTCTCGGTACCCTGGTCTCGGTCTCGGTAAAATCTCGGTCTCGCCCAACCCTGCCCATGGGATAAATAGCCTGTTTTCCACATATACTGCTATAACCATAGGTACCTGTTTAGGTTGGTGGGAGTAAGGTCCAAATTTGGCTCGGGGGACCCCTCAAAAATCCGAAATTAGGGTGGAGGACCCCTAAACTGTACTCAAGTTTTGTTAGTTATAAATGCTCCTTTTTTATTTACAGTCCATTAAACGTATTTACTCAAAAGCTTCTGCCAACAGTATTCGTATGCGAAAAAGGGGTTGAAAATTGACAAATTAGTGCTAAAATATGCCTAAATTAGCCCAGATTGTGGTTTATAATTGCGCAGATTACATTTTAATTGTTATAAATAACCAGTATAAATAACCAAATATAAATAACCTTAGCTGTTTATGCCTGCTGAATTATAGCCACATTTTCAAAACTTTAGAAATTGCAAAAAATTTTTTCTAAATTTTTTAAATCTCATTTTTTACTTCGTTTGGACCCAATTTTAGTGGTGACGGGGTTTGAGCTCGGCTTGGGGGGGGTAGTTGAGGTTGGGTCTGGCCAGTGGCGGATCCAGGATTTTGAAAAGGGGGAGGCCCGCTGAAAAAAGTTTTGTAACCAAATTTTTCCGGAGGTGGTAAAAATTTTTTCCTGTTTGGTTTTCCGTTGGTAAAAATTTTCGTTTTACAAAAAATATTTTTACAAGAAAATTAATATTGCGTATGGAAAGGTTAGTTCACTTGCCAATTGGAAAACAACTATATCCCGTGAGTGAAGCAAAGCATGGAGAATTTACACAACATGAACAGGGGATCGGATCTGGGAGGCAGAGCCCCCCCAGAAGTTGAAGAATTTTTTGAAACTGGAAAAATCCGTCATGCAAACTTTTGAAAAGATTAAATAAATAAAATGGAGATGTATACGTATATATATATATAGTATATATATATATATATAAAAAGAAGTGAAAATCTTGCAGTAAAATAGCAACAAGGAATGGTGGCAATAAACAGGACAAGTTACAAGGGCAACAAAGATAATGTGCGGAGCCCCCAGGGAAAAGTGATTAGTTGATTAGTGATTAGTTATTAGTTGATTAGTTTAGCAGTTTTTCGAGGATAATCGGTGCTACGAATGAGTTACGACAACAATTTATATGTCATCTTGAAGCTCTTTGAGCGTTCTAATGAAATCAAAAGTCTAAATTAAATCACAACTTAAACTGGTGTGATGCCTGCATAAAAAGTAAACAAATTACGACTGTTTTGGCCATTTTTGAATTAATCACTTCATTATCTACAAAATAATACCGAAAATACCAAAATTTGTTGGTTCCATTAATAGCTTTGCTCATTAATACTGCTGCTCTAATCAACTAATCACTAATAATTTATTAGTAATACCTTTTATGCAACGGGCCCCAGATGTTGACGAATTTTTTGAAATCGTGGAAAATTCAGCAATTCAAATGTTTAAAAAGATTACTTAAGATGAGATGAGTTATTGAGTTGTATAATCGTTCAATGGAAAACCAAAACGAGAATTGGATGCTTTTCAAAATTTTTCTCTTCCACGATCATCTAGAGCACTTTCAGAAGCTGCCAATTATCAATCTTGCATTGCCCATTAATATACAACGTATTATGAGTGGATTTCTGAGTGGTTCAGATCTGGAGTCGTTGTTCGCGGACAACCTTGAAAAATCTATTTCTTACTATGCCAGTTGATTAGGATTAGTAGGCATAGTAAAACCTACAAATATCAGCTAATACTAAATACAAATACCAACAAATACTAAATATCAGCTTGTTTCGATGAGCGGTTAATGAGTAAGGTACATTTTTATGATTTTGCCATGGTAGTTAAATCGCCAATTTTGCTTCCTGACTTTGTTGCACTGTATTGAAAAGACAGACGTGGCACGGTGCTAATTTTGGTCCTAAAATTGTTCATAGAGCTGTACTATGGCTATGCAAAAGGGGTCTTCTTCAGGTGTGATGTAGTTTCCGAAAACTGCAGTTTTAAGGTCACTGACCCCACCAGTCTAGGGTAGCGCGAAGTAAGTTTATTCGAGCTTGAGAGCTTATTACTGCTAAGCCAGACGCAATTTTATAATATATCATTTTTAGGATCATAATAAACCTGCTGGCCAAAAATGAGCCAAATCCCAGGCCCAGTTTTGAGATATGGCTCTTCAAAGTTCGAAAAATCGCCGATTTTGGGGTATAACAGCGATCAAGTCAAGTTTGGGCCGCCATAGCCGACTGATGGGAAAAGATATTGAGCTAATGTTTTCAGCACATAAACTAGGTACCATGGGCAATGCTTTTGATCAATTTCAGCCAACTCTGAGAAATTTTAGTTTTTCGATTTTTTGGTCACAGTTTGGGTGTTGAAAAATCGAGAAATAAAATTTTTCAGATTTGGCTGAAATTGGTCTAAAACACTGTCTATGGTACCTAGTTTATGTGCTGAAAATATTAGCTCAATATCTTTTCCCATTAGTCGGCTATGGCGGCCCAAACTTGACTTGATCACTGTTTTGGCCCAAAATCGGCGATTTTTCGAACTTTGAAGAGCCATATCTCAAAAATGGGTCTGGGATTTGGCTCATTTTTGGCCAGCAAGTTTATTATGATCCTAAAAATGATGTATTATAAAATTGCGCCTGGTTTAGCAGCAATAAGAACTCTAGCTCGAATAAACTTACTTCGCGCTACCCTCGACTGGTGGGGTCAGTGACCTTAAAACTGCAGTTTTCGGAAACTACATCACACCTGAAGAAGACCCCTTTTGCATAGCCATAGTACAGCTCTATGAACAATTTTAGGACCAAAATTAGCACCGTGCCACGTCTGTCTTTTCAATACAGTGGAACAAAACCAAGAAGTAAAATTGGCGATTTAGCTGCCATGGCAAAATTACAAAAATGGAACTTACTCATTAACCGCTCATCAAAACAAGCTGATTTTTGCAGGTTGTCTATGCCTACTAATCCTAATCAACTAGCATAGGCATAGTAAGAAGAAAATAGATTTTTTCAGGTTGTCCGTTCTATATATATGCGAGCATCTCAGAAATTGTCACAGACTTACGTACGTAATAAAGCAGCAGAGAAGTATAAGTGCGCCGCAGGCGAAATTTTTTAAAATTTATGAAATTTATTAAAATTATGCTTAATTTTCACTCAAAATATGCATATAAACAGGGGGCCCGGAATGTCAAAGGAGGGGGCCCAAATCACAAAGGGGGGGGCCGGGTCCCCGGCCCACCCCCTGGATCCGCCACTGGGTCTGGCCTCTCCGTGGGGGGGGGGGGGGTCGTCTCACAGGGGGCAAACTGTAGCCTCATACACCTATGCTTAGGTGTAACGGAGATTTGGGGTGGGGGCTCCCCCCCCCCCAACTTTTTTGGGGGGCCTCTTCTGGAGACCCCCCAGGACCCCCACCCCCAAAATGTTTTCTATTTTTATGCCAAAAATAGCATTTTCAGCTATTTCCAATGCCATTGAACATTCAACTACATTGTATGAAGTACATGAATATTTTGTATTGTATCAATATTGTATGAATGTACAATTTTGACATTAGACATTGTTTTTAAATTCGACAACTTGACTGCCAACATGTTTCCAAGTCCAAAATAAGGTCAATAATGAGTCAGAAAGCCCATAATGCAGTTAAACACGTGTACGTATTTCTCGCAATAATAAACACTTTAAGCCAAAGATTTGGACATTTTTGACAAGTTTTGCAAAATTTACCCTAAAAATACCCAATTTTTTTGCCGCTTTTCGCGCCTTCGGCGCGACTACTCCGCCCCCCGCAGTTGGGGGGAGGACGTCCCCCTCTCCCAAAATTTTTTGGGGGGGGGGTTGAGAAAATGGCTGGGGGGGGGCTACCCCCCAGCCTTTCACCTATGCACCTATGGATATAACTAAGCTTAGAAGTGCTCAAAAATTAAGTTTTTTGGCCACAAATCCTAAAAATTGGCAATTTATAGGCCCTTAGTGTGAGGGGGGAAGCCCAAAAAAGTGGGGAGGGGAATGAGTGGGAGGGGCGCCCCCACCCTGGGTTTATTCTAGTGGGGAGGGTGGGGTCGATTTTTGCCTATTCAAGCGCTATTTTTGCACTGAAAACGCTATCATGGGGGAGCTCGGAGAGCCCCCCCATAATTATGAGCTATAAAGGCACTTTGCGGATTTGGAAAAGTGCTAATTAGGCATAACTAATTAACGGGAAGGAATTAAGAGCTAATATTTGCATTTTTGAAATCTCCAGGCCAAGAGCTTTCGAATGATACCAAACTTGCCCGGAAAAAATGAACTTTGAAAAAATCGACTTTCTCTTACGGGTTTGAAAGTGGGGTTTTTTTCTCTGTATTCAGCATGATTTTTTCCAATTTTGTGTTAACTTGATTTTTCGAACGGCCCATAGGAAAAATTTTTCTATACTATTTTTTGATTATCTAGGCAATGGTACTTAGCAAGTTTATGTTTTTTTTCGAATTTCGATCTGGTTCGATTTCTATAGATGGTCAAAAATGGGAAAAATAGCGTTTTTGGACACCTGCAAGCTGAAAAATTTCCGAAAATTTGAAAATAGTCTAAAAACGGGCAAAAACAGCGTTTTTCGGCCTCGGGGTGGTACCCATATACAGTAAATCGGGGTCGCTGAACACGATAAGCATATCGCCGAAGCCGACGGATGTGACCCTCGGGCTGCATGGCGCCCGTGGTTCCTCGCCCAGGATCAAAGTTGGGAAAAGTCCCTGAAAACGGCAATTTTTGGTCTTTTGGTGGTGCCTATAAATAGTAAATCGGGGTCGCTGAACACGATGAGCATATCGCCGAAACCGACGGATGTGACCCTCATGCTGCATGGCGCCCGTGGTTCCTCGCCCAGGGTCAAAGTTGGGAAAAGTGCCTAAAAAGTGAAAACGGCTATTTTTGGTCTTTTGGTGGTGCCTATATATCTGGCTTTTTCCTACAGGGGGGGGGGGGGTGGGGGGCGCCCCCCCAGAATTTCGTCCCCCCCCAGACGAGGGCCCCCCCCCAGCCTCGCCGCCCCCCAGGAGTCGGGCCTTCCCCCCCCCAGAACTTTTAAGTGCCCGGAAAAATAGGGTTTTGAGGGTAAATTTTGAAAAATTTTTCCGGCTTCGCCGGATTTTAAGACATTTTTAAGCATTTTTTAGCTATTTTAAGCTTAAATTTAGGTTAAAAATAGTTAATATTTTAGCTCAGTAGCAAAAAATAGCTATTTTTTAAGCATTTTTCGAAAAAATTTTCTCCCCCCCAGAAATCCGTGCTCCCCCAGACCTGGGGGGGGGGGGACCGCCCCCCAGACTTCCCCCCCCCAGAAATTTTTGCCTAGGAAAAAGCCAGTATATAGTAAATCGGGGTCGCTGATCACGATGAGCATATCGCCGAAACCGACGGATGTGACACTCATGCTGCATGGCGCCCGTGGTTCCTCGCCCAGGGTCAAAGTTGGGAAAAGTGCCTAAAAACGGCTATTTTTGGTCTTATGGTGGTGCTTATATATAGTAAATCGGGGTCGCTGAACACGATGAGCATATCGCCGAAACCGACGGATGTGACCCTCATGCTGCATGGCGCCCGTGGTTCCTCGCCCAGGGTCAAAGTTGGGAAAAGTCCCCAAAAAACAGCTATGTTTGGACTTTTGGTGACAGCCATTTAGTAAACCGCGTTTTTCGGCGTTTTGGTTGGGGGCATATATATAGTAAATCGACTATGCTCGTTTCAATGGACATATTGTGGAAACCGACGGAAGTGACCACTGGTCACTACGGTCTAGGTGGCCTATTGACCACTGGTCAAACCCCCTGGAACAGCGTTTTTCGGCGTTTTGGTTGGAGGCATATATAGTAAATCGACTATGCTCGTTTCAATGGGCATATTGTCGAAACCGACGAAAGTGACCACTGGTCACTACAATCTAGGTGGCCTATTGACCACTGGTCAAACCCCCTAAAACATCGTTTTTCGGCGTTTTGGTTGGAGGCATATATAGTAAATCGACTATGCTCGTTTCAATGGGCATATTTTCGGAACCGACGGAAGTGACCACTGGTCTAGGTGGCCTATTGACCAATGGTCAAACCCCCTTAAACTTTGTTTTTCTGCGTTTTGGTTGGGGGCATATACAGAAAATCGACTATGCTCGTTTCAATGGGCGTATTGTCGAAACCGACGGAAGTGACCACTGGTCACTACGGTCTAGGTGGCCTATTGACCACTGGTCAAACCCCAAAACAACGTTTTTCTGCGTTTTGGTTGGGGGCATATATAGTAGATCGACTGTGCTCGTTTCAATGGGCATATTTTCGAAACCGACGGAAGTGACCACTGGTCACTACGGTCTAGGTGGCCTATTGACCACTGGTCAAACCCCCTGGAACAGCGTTTTTCGGCGTTGTGGTTGGGGGACCTTACACTACCAAAAATTGGATAAGGACAAGTAGGAAAAATGCTCCTTGCAGTCGCATGAAAAAGTTTAATATGAGCTATTATGGCCAACATTTAAACGTGCTGAGGACAAGATTTAAAATGTTTAATATGAGCCAACATCTAAATAAGTAGAGGACAAGATGTAAACGTCTAACATGAGCCGCTACGTTTCTCTTGGGCTCATATTGACGCAAATGAAATGGCTAATATATTTTTATATACAAAGGCTTTCTTCAGATAGTCAAAAGGTTAGAACGGTTTGCATATGCAAGGATGCTATGGCTGGATGAAATCTCACTAGGTAAGTATATATCGTCGGTGACAGTTCTAATTTTTATTGCCTTATTCTGGTTTATATTGGTTGCTTTTGTTAATAATTTACATACGTATAGTGAGATCTAGAAGCAACGTCGAAAAACAAACAAATGTTTTGAAGCGAAGTTGAAAAATCAGGCAATTCTGATTTTTGCTTAAAACGTAATGCGCCAGTATTAATATTCAGTCTTTTCTGGCTAGGTTTAACAATGTCTGTTTAGAGGACACGTACCACAGGCGTAACCAAAGTGAGCGTCAATATGAGCCCAAGAGAAACGTAGCGGCTCATGTTAGACGTTTATATCTTGTCCTCTACTTATTTAGATGTTGGCTGGCTCATATTAAACATTTTAAATTTTGTCCTCAGCACGTTTAAATGTTGGCCATAATAGCTCATATTAACTTTTTCATGCGACTGCAAGGAGCATTTTTCCTACTTGTAAAACTATAAAAATAGCGCTATTTTTAGCATGTTTTCAGAAAAAATTTGAAACATTTTCGCCCCCCCCCAAAGAGTCCCCATTTTTTACCACTTTTTGGGTTCCCCCCCACCCGACCTCCCCCCCCCCATTTTTTGGGCTTCCCCCCTCACTCGCCCTAAGGCGCCCAGAAATTGCCAAATTTTTAGAATTTTTGGTCAAAAATCGTCTATTTTTGTATTCAAACTAGATTTTTGAGTACTTTCTAGCATAGTTATAGCAGTATATTTCGAAGAGAGGCGTTTTATACGGTATTTTTGTTATTTGTAGCTCATTTTATCTCCCGCACTTTTGGACCTTCCCCCCACTAATCGGGGGCTTCCCCCACTTATTTTTGCCTAAAAACCCCAGGCCACTCCCAAAGAGCCCCCAAGGAAAAATTCCCTGGAATCAAGCCCAGCCACCCCATGGTTTTTTGCGTCAGGGGCTGCCGGGCTGCGTCGTGGCCCAAATTTTTTTCGTGTGACGCAAATGAAATTAGCCCTGACGCAAGCCTTGCGCAGCTGGATTTGAACTTCAACTAAGGCAAAATTGTGCAAACTTGCTGGACAAATTGTGTTTCAAACGTGATATTTCTAAAAATTTACTACTGCTGCGCCCCCAGACCCCGCATGTCTGCCTTCTTATATACTTGTTGCTGATTGCTAAGATGACTGACACACTAATATTTTATTTAATCATTGAATATATATATATATATATATATATATATATATATATAATCGGGATCGACCGGATATCCGGGTCCAGATCCGGATCCTGCCGGATATTGCAGATCCGGATCCGGATCCGGCAGAAAAACCATCCGGATCCGGATCTTTTTTGCAGTTAACGAACCAAAGGAAATTTATTACTGAAACTAAAATATAAATGCCTGGAGTGCTCTAAATTAATTTCTAGAAGCGATTTTTCATGCTAAGGGTGTGGCTTTTACTGGGGGCTTCCGCCCCCAGACCCCCGCTTATCTGAAAATTCAACTGAGCCAAAATAAGTTGACTTATATTTTGTTAAATACTTCTTTAAGCATGTCATGCTAAATGAATTTCTATTTTCTATAATTATATATATATATATATATATATATATATATATATATATATAATACTTTTATAAATTAGTATTAAATAGGCTTCCATGAGTGGTTATTTTAAGACACCAATATATAGACAAAAATTTAACAAGATTTGCAACTTTCAGACTCCTTGACGTCTTGGGTGTTTGAAATTTGAATTTTTGTGCTTTTCTGAATTCTTCAGCAATGCTTTTAATAAAACGGTTTACTTGAAATTCATTCTCGGTAATACCAAAATTATAACACTTACAGCGACTAACCATTAACCATTAACTTGCAAAATTATTAAACAATTATAGTCATTAAACATTAAACAGTTAAATTTTTAAGATGGTTCCAGTAAAATAGATTAGCAAATTTAAATATTTTAATAAGTATGTATATACATACTGACGTTTCGAAAATATACTGAATACATAAATAGGTAAGAACAAGCATACGTAAGCCGGGCTGATACTTTCATCCTAACGATTTCGTCTCAAATGTTTAATGAAAACGAAAATTCTGAGTTTATTATGTATGTACTTGTACTTGTATGTACTTGCTAGGCTTCAGCCGCTGTCGGGATGCTATAGAATTTAACTTAAGAATTTAATTGTCGGGATGCTACAACATAATCGACTGAAATGGATCAAAACGTTTTTCAAATTAACAATGCTGGTTGCTAATAAAATTTAAATTATTTATAAATAAAGATATATATATATATATATAACTATTTTCAGCAACAACACAGTATTGGTTTTATTTTTTCTCAAGCTTCATGCAAGAAGTTAACATTAATGTTAATCTACTTGAGGTGATTTTGTCTGAACAACTTTGATTGTAAACTGTTCCATGTTTGCGGCTACGACACGCCCAAACATTTCAAAACTTTGTTAGACACTAAGCGAAAATTGTTTCTTTCAAGCTAAATGTTAGTTAAGTCATTTGCAGCATTAAATAAAGCGAAATTGTTGAAACGTATTATCTATAAAAATTCACTAAAAACATTAAAACATTACCAAATCCATAAAAAACGCCATAAACATTAACAAAATCAGAGAACAAAAATTTGAAAATTTACATGTATATATTTTGATGACTAGATCCGGATCCGGATCCGGATCCGGCCGGATCCAAACTGGATCCGGATCCGGATCCGGATCCGGCAAAATTTTGGATCCGGTCGATCCCTAATATATATATATATATATATATATATATATAGGGATCGACCGGATCCAAAATTTTGCCGGATCCGACCCGGATCGGATCCAGTTGGATCCGGCGGATCCGGATCCGGATCTAGTCATCAAAATACATGCAAATTTTTAAAATTTTGTGCTTTGATTTTGTTAATGTTTATAGGTTTTTTGTGGATTTGGTAATGTTTAGCTGGTAGTGAATTTATTTAATACGTTTCAACAATTCTCTTTCTTTGAATGCTGCAAATTGACTTCAACATTTAGCTTGAAACAAACAATATTCGCTAAGTAAGTATATAACGAATTTTGAAATGTATGAATAAGCCGCAGCCGCAAACATGGAACAGTTAACAATGCAAAGTTTTTAAAAAACTCAGCTTAAGTAGATTAACATTAACATAACTTCTTACATGGAGCTTGAGAAAATAAAACCAATACCGTTGCTGCTGAAAATAGTTATTTACGAATAAATAATTCAAGTTATAGTTTTAATAGCAACCAGGATTTTCAATTTAAAAAACGTTTTGATCGAGTTGTTCGATTATGTTGTTGCATACCGGCAGTTAAATTCTTTTGTGGCAGCGGCTGGAGCCTAGCAAGACTCACCGCAGCCGATACGAAAACAAACTCCGAATTTTCTTTTTCATTACATATATATTAGGAACGATATCGTTAGGATGAAAGTAGTCAGCACCTCTTTTATATATACTCTTGTTTTTCTCTTTTTGTGTTCTGTGTATTTGTGTGACAGGGGAGCACACTCATAAAAATCTTTATATTTTCGGTGCTCTTTTTCTTTTGGCCCCCTTTTAAATTTCTCACTAATGTTATATATTTTTTATGTAATTGTTAATTATTGGTCACAGTGTAGGAGGGGGGGGCGGCAGGGTCAGTAAACAATCTTACCCCCTTAATTCGAAACTTCGAATTTAGAATTTTATTTTCAGGCATTCAGACTTTAATTTTCTAGGATCAGTTTCCTTTGTTTCGTGGTGTGATAAGGAAACGATCTGGATTCGGTTGGCTTCCCCGGGGGCCGTGGCCGGGGCCCGATCTCCAAAAATCGGGGGGGGCGGCGGAATATGAGACGGCAATCCGGCCGACTATATATATATATATATATATATATATATATATATATGAGTGGATTTCTGAGTGGTTCAGATCTGGAGTCGTTGTTGGCGGACAACCTTGAAAAATCAATTTTCTTCTTACTATACCAGTTGATTAGGATTAGTAGGCATAGTAAAACCTACAAATATCAGCTTGTTTTGATGAGCGGTTAATGAGTAAGGTCCATTTTTGTGTTTTTGCCATGGCGGCTAAATGGCTAATTTTACTTCTTGGCTTTGTTCCACTGTATTGAAAGATATATACGTGGTAGGGTGCTACTTTTGGCCCTCAAATTGTTCATAGAGCTCTACTATGGCTATGCAACAGGCGTTCTCCTTCAGCTGTCATGTAGTTTTCGAAAACAGTAGTTTTAAGGTCACTGACCCCACCCGTCGAGAGTAGTGCGAAGTAAGTTTATTCGAGCTAGAGAACTTATTACTGCGAGGCGGGACGCAATTTTGTAATATATCATTTTTAGGATCATAACAAACCTGCTGGCCAAAAATGAGCCAAATCCCAGACCCAGTTTTGAGATATGGCTCTTCAAAGTTCGAAAAATCGCCGATTTTGGGCCAAAACAGCGATTAAGTCAAGTTTGGGCCGCCATAACCGACTAATGGGAAAAGATAGTGAGCTAATACTGCTAGCACATAAACTAGGTACCATAGACAGTGTTTTAGATCAATTTCAGCCAAATCTGAGAAATTTTATTTTTTTCGATTTTTCAACACCCAAAATGCGACCGAAAAATCGAAAAAAATAAAATTTCTCAGATTTGGCTGAAATTGATCTAAAACACTGTCTATGGTACCTAGTTTATGTGCTAGCAGTATTAGCTCACTATCTTTTCCCATTAGTCGGTTATGGCGGCCCAAACTTGACTTAATCGCTGTTTTGGCCCAAAATCGGCGATTTTTCGAACTTTGAAGAGCCATATCTCAAAACTGGGTCTGGGATTTGGCTCATTTTTGGCCAGCAGGTTTGTTATGATCCTAAAAATGATATATTACAAAATTGCGTCCCGCCTCGCAGTAATAAGTTCTCTAGCTCGAATAAACTTACTTCGCACTACTCTCGACGGGTGGGGTCAGTGACCTTAAAACTACTGTTTTCGAAAACTACATGACAGCTGAAGTAGAACGCCTGTTGCATAGCCATAGTAGAGCTCTATGAACAATTTGAGGGCCAAAAGTAGCACCCTACCACGTATATATCTTTCAATACAGTGGAACAAAGCCAAGAAGTAAAATTGGCCATTTAGCCGCCATGGCAAAATCACAAAAATGGACCTTACTGATTAACCGCTCATCAAAACAAGCTGATATTTGCAGGTTTTACTATGCCTACTAATCCTAATCAACTGGCATAGTAAGAAGAAGATAGATTTTTTGAGGTTGTCCGTTCCATCTGCGAGCATCCCAGAAATCGACTCATATATATATATATATATATATATATATTGCAATATCCGCCTAGCAATACGTAACTGAACGAAGTACA
>JASAND010021713.1:0-11751 GCA_030248195.1 Trissonchulus latispiculum
AAAATTATCGTAGCGCAATTCTGACACTTCCAGTGTAAAAATTCAACCCTTTTTCAGTTAGTATCAACCAAAAAACCCGATCTAAGTAGCTTTTATTGAGATCTTATGCCGTTGAAAATGCTGCATCAACTGGCCAGGTATCATAAAGTTTAACACATAAACATAGGGCAATTTTTGAAAAATACTAAAACAGATGTAATTTGATAGAACTTATTATTTTAACGTGTAGATAATGGCTTTTTACGTAGAATTGGCTGTTAAAATCACAATTGTACACTGTACTGGGTCCTCCAGCAGCGCAATGACACTTTCAGGGTTTTTGGCCCCCTAGCTAGCAAGGGAAGCAAAATTATCCAAATCTGACCATAGGATGACGCAGCGTGCTCGATAGTACCGTGCTATAGTCTGTAATTGTTCCGTGTTGAGTTGGTAAAAAATTTTTCAAAAAAATTTGAAGGTGGGTTTTCCCCAAAAGTGGGTTTTTTCCCCGCCACGTTTGGCAGTATGTGCCAGACTAACGGTACAGCGGATCGGTCTAATTTTGGCTGTGTGCAAAGAGGAAGAGTTACCATCATTGCAGATATTTGCAAAACTTTTTTTGCCCAATCCTGATCAAAAGTTACATCGGTCCAAACTTTTTGGCAATTTTTGAAGGAGTTGAACTTAAAAGTAGTTGTCATTTTCAAAATGTCATAAAATGAGCAGGTGTGAACCAAATGACTTGATCTTTGCATACATAGGTTAGAAAAGAGTCGCGCTTCCAGCGCTATGTTTTTGGAGCTCATATCTCCAACCCATGACCCAGGAGCCGAGGCGGGTGGGTTTTTTTCACCCCCATGGCTATATATATATATAGCTGAGCTTATCCCTAGTGGGGGAGGGGGGGGGTGGGGGGGCCGCCCCCCATTCGGCGACCTCCCCCCCCGGAAGCCCCCCCCATCTGAAGCCCCCCCCCCATAAGCCCAAATCCCGACCTCCCCCCATAACCCCAAAAATTGCCAAATTTTACGATTTTCACCTAAATTTCAAAAAATTTTCCGGCTTCGCCGGATTTTTGACTACATTTTCGCTATTTTTGCCTAAAAAACACCTAAAAATTAGTTCATTTTTGTAGCGATTTTTAGCAGTTAGTACACAAAAAACCCAAAAAAATTCTAAAAAAATTTAAAAAATATGCCCCCCCCCCCAGTTTGGGTGAGCCCCCCCCATCGCGGGGGGGGCCCCCCCATGAAGCCCCCCCATAAAAAATTGCCAAGGGATAAGCCAGTATAGTTATATATATACCTATATATATATAGTATATATATATATATATATACCGTAGAAACAATTGTATTTTTCCAAGCCCCAAGCCCCACTTTCGCTTTGATACAGTCAACGAGAAAAAAACCCACTTTTTTTTCTTGGACCAAGAACTTTCGACTGGTTTGGGTTAGCACGACTTTGATACTATATTTAATTAGGGTTTGCCCTAAGCTTTCGAATGAGGTATGTATAGTTTGTCTCCCCAGACCCTGCCGTTATGGAGAAATTGTTTTCGGCTGTCGGGAAAAAACCCAATGCGAGGAAAAACCCATCGGCGGGAAAAACCCACTCCGGATTTTTTGCTGGAAGCGTGCCAGAACAATTTTGACGGTGCCATTCGAAAGAGCGGGTTGTTTTTAGTAGGTCTACATCGAAAAATACCAACATTTTTGAAAATTTTCAGAAAAATTGAATTTTGAAAATTTTGTATGTTTAACACGTAAAAACATAGGCAAATTTTTTGGAAATTTTTAAAAAAATTGTTTTTTTTGGCAGTTTAAGCATCCTATCGTGTAGAAAAACGTGTTTTTCCTGTATTTAGAGCCAAACTAGACCCATTTTAAGGCAAAAATACATTTTTTGGCCAAAAATTCCAATTTTCGCTTGAAATGGCACCATGTCCGATTTAGACCCTGGACCACCTATAACCAGAACGAACCCGGGTAAAACCTATAGCAATTTAATCTATAGGCTCTATCAAACAAATGTATGTATTGAGTTTGACCCTTTTCCTGTTAACGGTTAGAAAAATATTCAATTTTTGAAAAGTGGGTTTTTTCCCGCCAACTCTTGGTCACCCCCAGGTCGCACCGGAGGGGTTAGGAGTACAGTGTGGCATATATCATCATGAAGCCCAACAGATGGCCTACACATACATACTATCCGCTTTGGTCTGCGTCTTTCAGTAGTTCAGGGTGGCCAGCCAAAGTTTGCCAAATTTCGGCACTTGGACGGACCAAAATTTTCGAAAATTTCAAAGTCCCAAAAAATTTGCAGGAAAGCAGTGGGAACAACAATAATGCAGCCTCTAGGGTTATTTTTGAAGCTCTTCAAGATAGGCTATTAAAATCCTATATAGCTCATACCGGTAAGCCCACACTGGAGGTGGGTTTTTTTCCCCGCATATTGAAATGGGTTTTTTCCCGCTTGACTATACTTTCCAATGCCAGAAAGCATGTAGAAAAAAATTAGAAAAAATTATATATCTTTCGAATTATTTTCTAACTGGAAAACAATTAGAAAACAATAAGAAAAATGGCTTAATTATTTTCAAATTGTTTTCTTATTTGGAAAAATATACGAAAACAATTGGAAAACATTTTGAAAAAATATTAGCTATATTTTCCCATTGTTTTCTATTTTAGAAAACTAGTAGAAAGTAATTTGAAAACAATTAGAAAAAATTCATTAACTGCAGAAAACAATTAGAAAACAATTGGAAAAATTTCAATTTTTTCTAATTGTTTTCTAGAAAAGGGCTTCGTGTGCCCCAACCATAGGTGTACCACCTGTTTGGGTTGGGGGGGGGAGTAGAAGATCCAAATTTGGCTCGGGGGACCCCACCAAAATCCGAAATTTGGGGGAGGGGGACCCCCCCTAAACTGTACCCAAGTTTTTTTAGCTAAAAATGCTCCTTTTTCGATGTACAGTACATTAAACATACTCAAAAGCTTCTTTTTGCCATTTTTGGCCAAAAAGTGGCCAAAAATGGCAAAAAAATCGAAAATTTAGGGGTTTTTTGGGAAATTTGGCTGACCCCCCCCCAACCTACCTAGGAACCCCCCCCCCCCAGATTTTTTGCCCAGCCACACCTATGCTGTCGGTCATGTTGCTGCGTGGAACAGGCACTTTCTCCGTCCATTCTATTCGCGTGAACTGCGAAACTTAGAGCACCTTTGATAAGTTCAGATGACTATATACGGATTCTGTGGTGATAAATCTCGAGCTGTGCGTGTTGAGAATAAATTGAGATACCTTAACTAACAATATTTTCAACTGTACCGAGGTGTTAGGTTGCATATGACGGTTTTAATTGTTTCTATAATTTATTAGTATTGCAACTTTTTTGCAAGATAACTATATTTTCGTAAATAAATAATTGATTGATACTAATACATAAACAATAACTAAAGCCGTGGTAGAAGTAAAAGAAAGAGGAGTTCTAATAAAAGGTAGTTCTATCAACGTCTTTCTATTCGTAGCCGTGTGATTGGAAGCCCTATGTCAAAGCTGAAAAGGGGCTATGAATTTATTGTTTGAGCAAAAGATCCATAGTTTGAAGTTTTAGTGTCCGTTTCCAAGGGCTGAGTTGTTTACGCTGTACAATTGTATGGTAATTTCGCCTTTAAGCGACTCGTGCTGAGCAGTTCACGCGAATAGGATGGACGGAGAAAGTACCTGTTCTACGCAGCAACATGACCCGACAGCCATCCCTATTCGGCGCTGAACCTAGTTTCTATCATTTTCAGCGCCTACTGCATTCCCTATTCGGCGCTGAACCTAGTTTATATCATTTTCAGCGCCGACTGCATTCCCTATTCGGCGCTGAACCTAGTTTCTATCATTTTCAGCGCTGACTGCATTCCCTATTCGGCGCTGAACCCTAGTTTCAACCATTTTCAGCGCCGACTTCATTCCCTATTCGGCGCTGAACACTAGTTTCTTTCATTTTCAGCGCCGACTGCATTCCCTATTCGGCGCTGAACCTAGTCTCTATCATCTTCAGCGCCGACTGCAAAATCTATTGGCATTTTTCCGCCCTCCCTCTTTCCCTATTCTACACTCTGCATGCCCGTCTAGGGCATTTTTCCCTACTTGTGTTACACACCTCGCCAAAAATTTTTGCTATTTTTCAGAAAAAAGTGTGTAACTACCTAAAAATTTCGGGTCTTTTCCAGATTACCCCCCACCACTCAAAGTTCTCAAAACTCGACCAAATGAGCTGAAATTTGGTGTGGTTATGTTTTCGACCACGCTGAGTTCAAATATATATCGCAAAATTTTTCGATTTCGCGAAATTCGATTTTTTCAATTTTTTTCGATTTCTAAGGGAGGACCAAGGGTAACCGAAAAAGTTTTTGTCTTCGATTTTGCTAAAAAGTTGTATATAGTGGTTTTCTGGGTCGCAGAACACGAATCTGAAGTCCGTTTTTCGATTCAGCTTTTCGTTAGCTCAGCATAAGCTTACAACTTAAGCTTACAACTTTAGCTTATGTCAAGCTAACGAAAAGCTGAATCAAAAAACGGACTTCAGATTGGTGTTCTGCGGCCCAGAAAACCCCTATATGCAACTTTTCAGCAAAATCGAAGACAAAATTTTTCGGTTATATATATATATATATACCCTTAGAAATCGAAAAAAGTCGAATTTCGCGAAATCGAAAAATTTTGCGATATTTGAACTCAGCGTGGTCGAAAACCAAATTTCAGCTCATTTGGTCGAGTTTTAAGAACTTTGAGTGGTGGGGGGGGTAATCTGGAAAAGACCCAAAATTTCTAATTTTCTCCCGTTTTGTTTACTACGTATGTATATATATATAGAACTTTATTGTTAATTGGAACTAATTATTTCGCGGTGTTTTCGAAGCAGCTTCTTTATAAGTGAAAATTGAAAACTCAAATTTACAGCAAAAATTGGCAAATTTACAGCAAAAATTGGCGACGCTTCACCAAATCAACAAAACAAACTTACAAAATTAAGCAATTATAATGCAACGAGCTGCATTCATAGACAGGTACTATGTAGCTAATGAAAGGAAAAGCAGCAACAAGATTTATTTGGGATGGGATGGATTTTGACTGGATAGAACGAATAAAAATTAATTAAAATTAAAAACGCAAATTTATATGAAGAGAAGTGAATGAATGAACAAAGTGTAGTAAAGACGAACCGATTGTTAAGTATGTATACAGAAAAAGCCAGTTCTTTCCGTATAGATACACCATCAAAAATAAAATGTAAGAAACGGTAGGGGGTCTGGGGGGCGAGGCCCCCAGAAACGGTAAATATGTGGAAACAAATTAATGCGCATTGGAAAAAGTTCCCACTATTTGGCAAAACTTGTCCAAAATTTCTGTGTAACGTTACACAGTCGCCAAAAATTTTTTGCAATTTTCCAGAAAAAAGTGTGTAATTACACGCGTTTTTGAGCAAAAAAACACTGGCGCACAGTCAAGACATGTCATATGGACAGTATGGGTTGCCTAAGGTTTCCCTTAGTATATATACGTTTAGCAGCCGAAATTCGAACTTCGGTCATGAACGTTTTTGAGGTAACTTTTGGGTACCCTCACTTAAAGGTCTGTCCTGAACTCTTGGAGAGGTTCTAGGGGCTCAAACTCGACATATGTGGCTATCGTAATGTCGACATATGTGGCTATCACCATGGAAAAAATTGGGCCTCTGCGACTTTACTGTCAGTTAGGGTGGGGTGATTTTTTGTCAAAATTTCGGGTGATTTTTTAAGCTTGCTATAATAGCATACGGTTTTCAAAATATTGTTTTAAAACTTTTGCTGAAATTTGACGTTTTCACAAAATTTTCGGTCTCGGTCCTGAACCAATCTGTGAATGTCGAGTATCATAGGGGTCGCGGTAGCGACCCCTATAATATGAGTGAAAATGGTCGAATGACCGTGTAAAACAAGGCTGCGCAGAAGCTGCGCAGATTCCTGCGCAGATCCTGCGCAGATTATGTGCGCAAAAAATTGTACGTGTCGAGTTTAGTATGTGTGCGAAGTTTCATCCCCAAAATACCATTTTCTTGTTAAAAAGTTGCGCCAAAAATCGCTTACGAGAGTGATGTTTTTTTTTCCGGTTCTCCGCTTTGACGTCTGGTAAGGTGTTTTGTAGCTTTAATAACAACAGATAGAAAAATTTTTGCCTATGAAAACCATATATATTCTTGGAGTACGCAACAAAAATAAGCCGATAGGCTAGTTTTTATGCCTCCCAGAGCCGGAAAAAAATTTTTGGCGGGGGACCAAAGTCGGCCAAAACGTTAAAATGGCCAAAAAGTATGCTTTAAAGGCGCCGTAATAAGTCAGACTGGGCTATATATGGGGCAATACTGCCTATATGGCTGAATAGGACACATATCAGGGTCGTTCAATGGTTACTGCATATGATTTTCCGGTCCTGAGCGTAATTTTTGTACTGGCCTGCCAAAGTTGGTGAATTTTTGGGTCCAACTTTGAACTTAGTTTTTTCGCTTATTTTGCGACCTGGAAGCCTCAAATCTTGCACACAAAGGTTTTTGCGGACGGAGAATTGATTCCCGCTATCAGTTTTTCTGCCCGACTGACCCAAGTTGCTGGGCTGGTTCCACTTTGCCGTCTGGAGGGTCATGTCGACAACCGTTTCCTGAAGGTCCATACTAGGCTCTACTTGGCCTCTCAAAACTTTGTCTACTGGGCTTATTCTAGTGGGGGGGGGGGGGGTGGGGGCCCCCCCATAAACACCCTTCCCCCCCCCCCAAAAACCCCCCAAATCACCCCCCCCAAAATCGCCCCCCCCCCCCCAAAGTGGGCGCCCCTTTTGGACACCAAATTTTGCCCTGAAAAAATCGCTCAGAAGACCAAATTTACAAAAATTTTCCGGCTTCGCCGGAGATTTTTACTCAATTTATGCCCTTTTCAACACTCAATCTGCTTATTTTTTGCTGAGAAAATCAACTTTTATAGTATATGCCAGAAAAATAGCGCTATTTTTAGCATATTTTTTCGGAAAATTTTCGCCCCCCCCCCCCAAAAATTCCTTGCCCCCTCGGACCTTTGGGGGCCGCCCTCCCCCCAAGAAGCCCCCCCCCAAGAAAATCCCTAGAATAAGCCCAGTCTATATGGGTTTTCTGGTGCGCCCAGCTCATATCCGGTGTCCTTTTTGCCGACCGACTCATCCATCTTGCTGGGCTGGTTCCACTTTGTCGTCTGGAGGGTCATGTCGGCGACCGTTTCCTGGAGGTCCATACTAGGCTCTACTTGGCCTCTCAAAACTTTCTCTATATGGGTTTTCTGGTGCGCCCAGCTCATTTCCGGTGTCCGTTTTGCTGTACAACGCACCCATTTGGCTGGGCTGGCTCCACTTGACCGTCAGAGGGGTCAGGTCGGTAAGGGGTCAGGTGGTCCAAAATGAAATTTTTCAAAAGTGGTCAAATTTGGTATCAAATGAAAGCCCTAAGTGAGCTGAGCAACTTTTGTCATAGAATTGCATGCTCAAAGTGCCTGTAGAGTGCTGCGGTGGGGTGGGGTGGGGACTTAGGCGATTTTCGGTCAAAAATGAAATTTTTTAAAAAAGTGGTCAAATTTGGTACCAAATGAAAGCCCTAAGTGAGGTGAGCAACTTTTGTCATAGAATTGCATGCTCAAAGTGCCTGTAGAGTGCTGCGGTGGGGTGGGGTGGGGACTTAGGCGATTGTCGGTCAAAAATGAAATGTTTCAAAAGTGGTCAAATTTGGTACCAAATGAAAGCCCTAAGTGAGCTGAGCAATTTTTATCATAGAATTGCATGCTCAAAGTGGCTGTAGAGTGCTGTGGTGGGGTGGGGTGGGGACTTAGGCGATTTTCGGTCAAAAATGAAATTTTTCAAAAGTGGTCAAATTTGGTACCAAGTGAAAGCCCTAAGTGAGGTGAGCAACTTTTGTCATAGAATTGCATGCTCAAAGTGTCTGTAGAGTGCTGCGGTGGGGTGGGGTGGGGACTTAGGCGATTTTGGGTCAAATATGAAATTTTCCAAAAGTGGTCAAAATAGTATCTGCTTGCGCATGGTGTTCGGAAATATATTATGTTGGTTCTTTTTTGCGCATACATATGTAAAAGAATGGAAAACAGGAACCAAAAATGCTCCTTCGTCGCATGTAAAATACATATGAGTACTCTCAGGCAGGTTGTACAAACACGGAAACTAGCCTGTAAAATGCATATGAGTGTCGTTGAGGTTGTAAATTAAGGAAAACAAGTTGCAACCGCGTAACATTACGAGGCTCGTATTGGCGTCACAGTGCACCTCGTTAAAGAATCTCAGCTTCCGTCTCTAAAGAAAAAATGATTGAATAGACACAACATACTTACATTGTAGCCTGGAAGAATATGACTGAACGAAGTGAACTACGATTGCTCAAGTTGAAACACGCAAGTTGATGTTTGCCGAAACACCAAAGCACACCTAATTTCCGGAAGCACTATAGTGCCCTTTAATGTAGTCTCGGCACACTATGATACACTACTCACCTCACACACAATACTTTTCCCACTTAGCTCTGAGTCAGAACGCAGAGTGGCGTGCCGTATAAAGCGTATGCGCAGTAATGTCTAAGCCACAACATGTGTGAAGGACAATTTTGTAATGAAAAGCGGTTGCAACTTGTTTTCCTTAATTTACAACCTCAACGCCACTCGTATACATTTTACAGGCTAGTTTCCGTGTTTGGACAAACTGCCTGAGAGTACTCATATGTGTTTTACATGCGACGGAGGAGCATTTTTGGTTCTTGTCTAACCAACTTGGTTGCTTGCCCTTCTAACGAACTTGTCTATCTAACCACGACATAAACGTTTACGTAGAATGATGCCTGTTATTTCATAAAGAAACGTTTTCCCATTAAAAGCTACCCTAAGTTATTTGTTTGCATCCGATATCAAACACAAGAACCAAAAATGCTCCTTCGTCGCATGTAAAATACATATGAGTACTCTCAGGCAGGTTGTACAAACACGGAAACTAGCCTGTAAAATGCATATGAGTGGCATTGAGGTTGTAAATTAAGGAAAACAAGTTGCAACGGCTTAACATATGAGCCTGTCCTACAACGAGGCTCATATTGGCGTCACAGTAGCCTTCTTAAAGATCATCAGGTCATCATATTAAAGAAAAAACGAATGAATAGACATAACGTCATGTTAACATTGTGGCTTGAAAGAAATGGACAGATCGAAGTGAACTGCGACACCTCAAGTTTAATTGTATATACATGCAAGCTGATGTTTCCCGAAACACCGTGGCACCTACTATTTCCGGAAGCACTATAGTACACCTACTGTATTCTCGGAACACTATGCCACACTACTCTCACATACGTAATGCTTTCCCCACATGGCTCTGAGTCAGAGCGCAGAGTGGCATGCCGTATAATGCGTATGCACAGTGTCTCAGCGACAAGGTGTGTGAAGGACAATTTTGTAATGAAAAGCTTTACGTGCTATTTATATGAAGGTCAAATATCGACAAATTATATTATGACATACGTACGCCAATATGAGCCTCGTTGTAGGACAGGCTCATATGTTAAGCCGTTGCAACTTGTTGGGTTGCCGCTTTTTCAACAAAAAGGCAACCCTTTAACTTGGGTATGTCCGTTATTTATTATTATTATTATTTCTTCTCCGGATTCTTGTCCCCCCTCTCATCTCGTGATGGAGAAAGGGGTAGGAGGTGGTTGATACCTCATTTTGAAGGTCTTGACTTGAACTGCTCCCGGAAGCTGCGAGGAGCCCCGGGGAACAGAGGTGCTCCCCGGAGCAGCCCCGTGAGTAAAAATGAGTAAAATAAAAAAGTTGTCCAAATGAGCTAATTTTGGTATCATTCGAAAGCTCTCGGCGAGTAATGAAAAAGTTGTAATTGGGTCAAGGCCTGAAAACGCACCCATTTTGAGTTATGAGGCGAAAAATGGTCAAAAAATGGCCAAAACCGGCCAAAATGGCTCAAAATTGAAAGATCTCGGATCAAGCTCATACCGGTATCATTCAATTTTTTGAGCCACATTTCATTTGATTTTATTTTGAAGCCTTTCCTCTCATACTCAAAATGAGTGATGCAAACTGCTGTTAGTGGCAGGAAACTTCGAATGATACCAAAATTAGCCTTCATTTAGATTTCTTTGACACAGGGGCTCTCCAGAAATTTTCCCCCGGGGCTCCAAAAACTCCGATGAACCTTCAAAATGAATTTACATCCACCTCTCTACCCGAAAATAATAATAATAATAAATGGCAGTTTTCTTGAAATTAAAGTACCTTTTTGTTGAAAAGCAATACCAAATTACTGGCACAACTTAGCTATATGAGCCTGTCCTACAACGAGGCTCTGCATCTCATAATTTGTCGATATTTGACACTCACGTAAAGCTTTCGTAAATTGTCAGCTTCTACACCTTGTCACTGAACTCGCCACGTGGAGCACGGCATGCCTCTCGACTTCAAGCCTGAAATTGTAGATGTGAAAATTGAATATTGATAATTGATTCGAAAATTTGCTTCCGAAAATGGCCACATTGTTGCCGCATGTATACAATTAAACTTGTCTGAGATCTGTCCATTTCTCCAACCACAATGACGTTCGTTTTTCTGATGAAACCTGTGACACCAATAATTCGTTGTAGGACCACCATGTTAAGCCGTTGCAACTTGTTTTCCTTAATTTACAACCTCAATGCCACTCATATGCATTTTACAGGCTAGTTTCCGTGTTTGTACAACCTGCAAGTACTCATATGTATTTTACATGCGACGAAGGAGCATTTTTGGTTCTTGTGTTTGATATCGGATGCAAACAAATAACTTAGGAGTAGCTTTTAATGGGAAAACGTTTCTTTATGAAATAACAGGCATCATTCTACGTAAACGTTTACATGTCGTGGTTAGATAGACAAGTTCGTTAAGAAGCGAAGCAACCAAGTTGGTTAGACAAGAACCAAAAATGCTCCTCCGTCGCATGTAAACACATATGGAGTACTCTCAGGCAGTTTGTCCAAACACGGAAAACTAGCCTGTAAAATGTATACAGTAGCGTTGAAGAGTTGTAAAATTTAAGAATTTCATTACAAAATTTGTCCTTCACACATGTTGTGGCTTGAACCACTGCACATACATATTAGAGATGAAATTGACATTGTGTGAAGATGTGGGTCTCATGTTGCCGAGACTACAAAGGCGCTGCTCCGAAATTAGGTGTGTGAATACCGGCAAACATCAACTTGCGTGTTTCAACTTTGGTAAATCGTAGTTCCGCGTTCAGTCGCTGCGCGCTCCGAACAATGTAGTATGTTGTGTCTGATTCAATCATTTTTCCGACGAGCACTGAATTCTCTTTGACAATAGCTCACAATGTTGCGCGGTTGCCTGCAACCTCAACGACACTCGCTGCATTTTGCACATTTGGGTCCGTGTTTGCTTTTGTACCTGCCTGAAATTTTCATATATACATTTTACATGCGACGAGAATTACTGTTTCAAATGTCGCGAGATATTTCCGAATTTTCAGTGCACCACCACGACCACTTTCATATTTGACAAAAATCACCGTACCCCACCCCACCGCAGCACTCTACAGACACTTTGAGCATGCAATTCTATGACTGCTTGCTCACCTCACTTAGGGCTTTCACTTGGTACACCCAAATTTGACCACTTTTGAAAAATTTCATTTTTGACCGAAAATCGCCTAGAGTAATACGTA
>JASAND010021715.1:0-46022 GCA_030248195.1 Trissonchulus latispiculum
CAGCTTTAATCTTCAAAAATTGCCAAAATCGCCTTTTTTGGGCAATGGTACCCCAGAAATCGAAAAATTCAAATTTTTCCAAATTAAATTTTTTGAAATATTTGAACTCAGCGTGGTCGAAAACACACCCACAAACGATTTCAGCTCGATTAGTGAAGGTTTGAGACTTCTATGGCTGCAGAAAGCCTCTACACAGGATCCGACAGACTGAAAATGGCGATTTCGGCATTTTTTGAAGATTGAAGTTAACATAAAAATGTTTTCACGCGGCAGAATTTCTTGTCATTTGGCACAAATGAGTACTCCTATAGGGCCTCCTTTTATGCCAAAGTACAGCCTTATAGCTCGCACCAGCAATAAAATATTCCATTCGTTAGACAAAAATTTTTAAATTTTCGCCGAAACCTCAACTTTGAAGAGTAATTTCCTTAGATGCAGATAAGATACAGGCTTCTAGTATTTTTCTGCGGATTGGGGCACATGTGCCAAATCACATTGGTGAATGGCAACCTTGCAGATTGGGGTTTGCAGCCAGCAGAAATTTTTAATTAATTATGTTGGTAGTTGTGAAAAAGTGGGGGTCGGGCACATAAACGCGACGGCTGCACATGACTGGAAGGCAGCTAAGATCTGAGTACCTGGTATTTTTTGACCCCACCTATGCTCTAAATCTTCGTCAAAAAGAAGGCCAATCGGACAAATTCGGGGCACCCCCATTTTAGTCCCCCCCTTAAGGGTGTGGTCGCTTGGAGACAGAACACAACTCCCCCTTTCCAAAGAGAAGCTCTCGAAGCGCTCTCCAGCTGTGGCGTAGTTTGACCGTTTGTCCGCCTCTTTCGTTCTATCGTTCTTCTATCGTTCTGTAAGCATGTGCTTAAACATTGGAAAACGAAAAAGTTGGTCTAAAATGTTTGTGTCCAAAACAATTTTCGCTGTATAAAAGATTCAGCTCTTCAATATTGCACATATATTAAGGACATACTGCAGAATGCAGCGAACTACTTTGGTGCACTGCTATTGTGTAACCAATCTTTGGTGAGTTTTCGAAGTCCGAATTTTGGAAAATCAGCCGTTGTGGGACATGAAAAGCAGGATCTACAGTACTTTAGCTTTTATTCTAAACGATTGGCAAACGAGTCAGAAACGCCGTAGATATTGAATATCACTTACCAGATTCTTTATGTCATTAACATGTTGTAGCTTGTCTTGATCATATGGGCTCAGACTGCACACGGTAACAGCTGGAAATGGAACGCTCTGCGGGCTATTTATCTGAAAACAAGCAAGCTAAAACTAAAAAGGATGATCATTCGGCTTTTACGCGAAATAGGAGTTATTGCGATAGTATTGAAACTATCAGAAAACTTAGGTGGAGAATTGGTGAATTGCTGTAGCCCTTCATTCTTGCATGTTTAGAACTGCAAATGTATGATTACTCTTTAATTAATGTCTGGTTAATTGGATAAGAACTTTTTTTTACAGCCACCTCACCCCAGTCGGTGCTCCGGTTAGGGGTAGTGCCAGCTTAGAACGTATGCATTTTTGAGGGAAGGGGATGCTGACACTGAATAATTGCCATAGCAATTACCCGAGGTGTTCTACAAGGCTATCAGAACGTCCATTACGTCCACCGTAATGGAGGTGCTGTGGTAGCTCCACCAGACAGGCGGCCACCCCTTGACAATCTCGGTAAATTGCCCAGGAGGGATATTTGAAATAGGGTGCTAGAGCTTATTTTTTGTTCAAGCTCTAGACTTGACATGATCCTCCACTTGTAGCGCAGTAAGAAACCACTGCGCTACGGGAGGTTCGGATAAGAACTTACTTCAACTACTTCCTAAATATTAACCAAAGTAGCGCACAGTTTATTTGTCTGTTAACAAAATTATAGTTAATAAGACCGAATGACAGCAAGATCTGACATTGTTAGAGTTGTCTGATGATGCATGTCGAAACAATTTTGCTGAGTTTTCTCAATTATTCATTTAAACTGTCCTGGACATTAAGTGAAGCGTTCAAACTAATTTAGTTTTATCTTCTAAGAGGTCACATAGAACTCTTAGCAAATTTTACGTTGTGGAACTCATGATGGATTTAACAGACGGTGGGAAGCACTGAGCAGTTGCGTGTATTTTGGGCGTTCGAAAGTAAATTGCATGGGCACGCACTTTCATTTTTGCACGGCTAAATTTGAATGAACCTGTGATTTTCGTAATTGAGCGCAAATTAGCGTGGGATTTCGTGTTTTCAGTACAAAAACACTGAGACTTACTGATTTTCATTATTCATCCTTATAATAGTTATTTTGGATAACCCTGCTGGATCCGATTTACTAGTGATGTTTCAGTCACTGAAACTGAAACTGAAACTATTTTGAGAAGAGACCTGAAACTGAAACTGAAACTGAAACTGAAACTGAAACTTTTCTAGGCTGCCGACTGAAACTGAAACTGAAACTGAAACTAATTTGGGTAAAAACCTGAAACTCGGACTGAAACTAGTTTCAGTCGTTCCTTAAAACTTGACATTTTGAAGGATTTAAGCTTCGATTCTGTTAGTATTGCTGCTGGGGAGGCTGAGTAAACATCAAATTGTGCTTTATGTCAACTCAGAGGGCTGGAAACCGTTCGTTTTAAAGTTAACTGAAACTGAAACTGAAACTCCGACTGAAACTAAAACTGAAACTGGAATAGCAGTATATTTGGTACCGCAATGCTTTGTTATTGTTATCCTGTACTCTGGCATTAAACATTAAACATTAAACATTAAACATTAAACATTAAACGTTACCGACTGAAACTTAAACTGAAACTGAAACTATTTTGGTCCGCCGACTGAAACTGAAACTGAAACCGAAATTACTTCGGACCACCGACTGAAATTGAAACTGAAACTAAAATCGGCTACTGAAACAGCACTACGATTTACACACACTTGACGAACCTAAACAATCTTCATTCAGAAGTTTCAGTACCTGGCTCTCCGTCTTCATCAATGTTTTGCCATCAAGCAAACAGTTACTGAAAGTAACATTTATTGTCTATTACCTACCTTGATATTCACATTGACCTCGAACCTCAGATAAGCAGATATATTCTGATAATACTGATAAGCACATAAGATTGCCGCAAACGTCAATATGATTAACCAGTAACATTTTGCGACGGTGCTGCGCCAGTTAACTATTCTATCACTAGCGTGAATGGACAGATATGTCATTGCTAGGAAATAGAAAATCAATGATTATTAAATTGTCAAATCCATATCTTCATGGCCGCTGTGTTTTGCTGCTTGTCAGAACCATGCTAAAGCTACACCTTAAAACGGGTATGGAGAGTAGTCATGAAAAGTATTTTCAACAGGATGGATAATGACATACCAAGAGTGGTGAATTGCGGGGATTCAAGAAAGCTACGAGTTGTTATGGAAGGCTATTATTGGGAAATGATGTAAGCTAACGTAATTCTCAAGCAATTACGAGTTGGACTGTGATTGATAAATCTTTCCCCTTAAAAATTACTGCGCTGCAGCCTGAATATGATGAGTTTATCACGAAAATATTCGTTAATATAAGCGCAGTTAGCAGAAATATTTTGTGTGTAAACCTAGAAAATGATTCGCTGCAAGGAATATAGGGTTTTCCTACGATCTACCCATTGCTTCCTTTTGAAGATGTGACCAGTTTGGACCAAGTCAAGTTAAGGTTACAGCTAATGCTACAGCTAAATTTTGATTGGGTTTTGGGCTAATGGCGGAGTTTTAGCAGTGGGTCGCTATTTCGTGACTGGTGGCTACCCACGACCGCGGACCACTGACCCGCGACCCACTGAGGCTTGATGGACCCACTTGACCCACTTTTTTAATTTTGCTAATCTTGCAAATTTAAGGCGGGTCCACTTTTGGGGTCATTTTTGCGAATTTTTTAGGTAAATATCAACTCAGCTGTTAACCAGCACATTTTATAGTGCTTGTACTGCCTGCAAAACGACAAGAAAGCAATCGTACACCGTTGATAAGGAACAAAATATCTGTAAATAAATGAATTCTACTCGATACAACCATTTTCCCAACATAATCAAGGTTTTTAAGCTAAGGCAAATTGAAATCAGAATTCAGTAATCCTCAGTTTTTCGAAATTAACTTGAAATGAGTGGCAAATACGCGATTGCGCCAGGAAGAAATGTTGTTCAGAATCATGAACGCTTTCGACTGGTATACATACATATTGTGTATATTGGACAAACTACAGAAATAGCTTTTTGTCAGTTTTTGCTACTTTTTTATGTTTCAAGCAGCGTAAAACTACAATACCTGAACAGAATTACTTCATATTTTCTACAATTTTGTAGACCTACGGGTATATGTTCACACCAAATTTTAGCTTCCGCAGTTATACCCCAACTAAATGGTTCGATTCGGCGTCCAAAATTTTCCAAATTTTAGACGAATCTTGAAGTTAAAGCTAGAATTGCTCTCCAGCCGTCTAGCATAGCCGTCTAGCCGTATGCCGTATAGCCGTATGCAATAGCCGTTTAGCATTACACCAAAGTTAATGTCATGTATGTGCTAGCCAATAAGTCTTCTCTTGATGTGCTAAAGTGTAGATGTTTTCGTTGAACCAAACAGCTTTGAGAACTTTTTAAGTATTTATGTTGGGTTTCGCCAAAAAGGGGCCGGTCACGTTCTTCGAATCGTAGCTGGTCACAGAGAGGCAGCTAAAACCAACGAGTGGATACTTTTCTGCCCACGCACTTCTTTTATATTCATGTCAAAATAAATCCAATCGAAAGATATTTGGGCAAAAGTTTAGTCGCCCCCACCTTCAACAGGATGTCGAAAAATTATAATAAACGTTGCCTTTTTATTTAAGGGGGCGTTTGCATTACTGGGAACGGTTCTCCTGAGTCCACATTTTTGAAGGAATCCATTTCAAACTTTCAGCAGTAATAGGTGTTAAATTCTAGCAATATATATGTAGAATTCGAAGAATCCAATGTTAGGCTTGCCATCTATACACAAGAGGAATAAGTTTAAATTTTAAAAAACGGTGTCATTGATTAACGGCTGCATAAAATGCGTTCAAATTTGTCACAAATGTATAAATTAACCTAACGCAGGGAAAAGTTTTCTCGATTTATGCAATTTGGGAATTTTATTCCTGTTCAAAAGCTTTGAGAATCAATATTGGATGAGATCTGATCCAACACGCATCTTTAGTGGCAGGCCTTTAAGATAAGTTTAGAACTTTGTGTTTAAATTTTGAATGTATAACTTTGCTCAGGGCAACCCACAAATGGGGCATGCGTCAACAAATTAAGATTCAGTTAAGCTCAGATAAGATAAAATTTAAGCTTATTTTCAAACCAAATTATAACTTTAGAATGCTTAATTTAGGGCTCCAGGGGCTGGTGTTGTCGAGCAGGAACCCGGGTGAGATCGCTAACCTGGGTGTATTTTGCTTATCTTTAATAAATTTATTTATTTATCTTCAACATGTGCAGTGAACTCGGGATGCCGGTTTGGTCCGGGCTTTGGTGTTTGATGGCATTGGCCCCTGGAAGCATTAAAATAGTAATTACAAAACTACAAATTGGAGGACATTGGAAAATTGGTAAACTCGAGTCATGTGTTCAGTCAGAATTTCGTTTGATTCAGGAAAAAGACAATAGACATATATATATGTATATATATATATATAAGCCACCACCTCCGCGCTTACCATGGACAGAACAACTAAATATATAGCACAATGGGGAGCCTGCAATTAGCAGGCTCCTGTGCCAACACATCCGCAACTTTATGGTCCAGGAGGCGCTGGTCGGCTCTTCTGGGAAAACATTCCTGGCGCAGCCATTTGGACCAAAGAAAAGATTATAAAATTTTATATTTTATGTTATATATTAAGTTTTATATTTTAAATTTTAATAATAATAATTTAGAGCATATAAAAGCAATAGGCAATAGGCATGGAGGGTGAAAAGGTCCCTCTGTGTCTATTGTGCATAAATCATTCAAAATTAAAGCATTCATAATTAATTTGTCTGAATTATTTATTATTGCTGGTTCAGTAGAGGCTTCAGCTAATATGAAGTTTATACTGCATTCGTAGCCAGCTTACATTAAGTTTTAACGCACAGCTGGACAGCAGAAGCTGATATGGCTACTGCTGCACGAGCCAGCAAAAGAAATAGAATAACACTGGACGAAATTCTCAAAATAACGTCAAAATGTTATTCAAAGTTTTCTGTGGCCAGCCGGCAACAGTTGAGAAGATAGACATGGTACAGATGTACCGTATTTCCTTTTATCCCCCCAGGCTATAATTACTAATTGCATTGTCCGAGATTTGCAAGGAGCTGGCCGCCTTTTGGGGGAAACCCCTACGGGATGGAGCCAACCAACGGGTGAACACGATGCGATAGAAGGAGCGTGGTCACTTCTGCCCCGGCAGTACCCTTGGTGACGCCTCGGATAATTGCATCCAGCAATTATTCAGTGCCAGACCTAGGTCCTACTCCCACTCAGTTAGACAAAATTGGGTCTGGCACTACCCCTACATGCGAAGGCGACTAAAGTGTGGCTAAACTGAAAAAAATCAACATTTAACGGAGTATACTATTTAAACAAAACCTAAAAAATTGCCCCTGCGCATCTCTCAAATAAACGCACATGTAAAATTTGATCAAGTTTGTTTGAAGGGCAATAGTATGGCACGCGTACCCCGCTTTAAGGTTGTTACAATTCTGGCAGGTATCAAGTATGAAACGCGTACCACAATAGGGAACTTAACAACAAAACTGTTACTTACCAACATTCCGCTGTAGACTCCGTAGCTTCAAGTAGGACACGCGTACCCCATTTGTTGAATAGTAGTATTTTTTGCTTAGCAGTTTATCAAACATTCAAATTCAGCTTGATACAACTGTAAGCATAAAATTTTTTGTTTTCATCTTCTTTTCTAATTCAACAATTTATTCTAAACAATTACACATATTCAATAGAGCACTTAACAATGAACTCTTGTCCTTGGGGTAACTGGTAAATTCCCCTGCTCTTGAGCAAAACGAACGGCACTGTCCTCTGTAGCACAGATATTAGCGATGAAAAACAAACTAGGATCCATGTTTAGAAAGAACACTGAACTGGTGCTCTTTCAGCTTGGATCAAGTTTATATACTTTTTAGTTGCTTTGTAAACGCCGACACAGGTGCCAAATTAATTAGGCGTAGGCGCCATTATTCTTTATAGTATTGCAATGTAATGCAATGTAACTATTTGTTAATGTAAGAGTAAGACACAGAACTAAAGGGGTACGCGTTTCATACTTGAGGTCAGACAGGAGACACTTTAACTAGAAAGAAGGGAGTCTATTTGTTTGGGGTCCGCGTGTCCTACTTGAGGGTTACACAGTTTAGACACTCATAAACAGAATACAGTGTTAGGGTACGCGTGTCATACTATTACCGTTTGAAGCATTTATGAGAAAATTAATTAGGAAGATTTCATACTAATCGCTTCTGTTTTGTGGATATATTATGATTTTAATAAGTTGCTTAATGTATTTCATAAAATAATAAACAAATCCAACACCACAGAATTATGAAATATCCTGCAGTATTCATTTTCGAACAATTAGTTCGTAATCGCCTGTAACTTTTGATAGACGCCACGTATAGAAGAGGGCTTTTGTTGATCTGAGTAGAGGCAAGCGTTTTCTTCTATTTAAAGGATTAAGTTAATTACTCTGTCCACTTGAAACCAGCAGGGGTCAATAGAAACCACTTACAGAAAATATGTGCTCATGTAAAGTTGTTAAGCTCTTTTATGCTCTTTCATCTGGTGCATTCGAAAGCCTAGGAAATGTTCGTGAAATTGTGATTTTTTAAACCATGATGGTAGCTAGCTATGCATGTGGTATCAATTGCCTAAGTTTTGTAAGAGCATTCCCCTCCAACCAAAGCAACTTCAGTTCGGATTTTTCTAAAATTGCGCAGCCGGTCTAAATTATACATCTGTAATCCCGATTATGTAAGCTCCACCTTAAAGTGGTAGTACTACTACCGGGATGGACTTTGAACAGATATTGTGAACTAAATACTTAATGATTCGGCGCTTGAAATTTGGCATATTTGTTCTTTATCATATTTTGCATCAGATGAGTTGACCTACTAGGCTGCGAGGATTAGCTTGCTGTCTACACAATAGTAAATGTATTAAAACCTTTGAATTTAAATATCTCCTTTAATCTTTTATGAAATCATTCGACATTTTGAGTATTTGGTTAGTTTACATAAACGCTCAGTCAGTGTTTTTAGTTTTTCGTAAAAACAGGTTTTCCATTTTAATGTATTTCAAAGGTTTGAAAACTTTTTGTCCTGCTTACTATTGCGTTTTTCCAAAAACAATGAAAACAGCCTGAGCTAAAATCTGGCCAATTTTGGTTGATGCAGGACAAGAAAATAAAAATAACTGTAACTTTTCATTGTTTGCTTTGGTTTTAGGTTTTATTGTTTACTTTTGGTTTAGCATTTTCATTGCTTTCAAGCAGATGCAAAGTGTTTTCTGTTAAATAATCCACACACGCAACACAACGACAACCGTTAAAACCCAATGGATTTAATTTTAGGATAACCTGTTCTTAGTTTACATTGTGTGTGCAAACAGTCAAACAGCCATCTGTAAGAACATTTGTATTAACTTTTGATGGAAACCACGTACAAAAGAGATATTGCATATCATCTTGAAGCTGTTTTAATGCTGTTTCACGTGGTAGACTCAAGTGTATCATATTATAAAGCTAGCATAAAATTTAGATTTCTTATGCCTATGCAAAGCCATGATGCCATCCAGCCAATTATGCGCCTCTGACACCAAAACTTTGTGTAAAGATTGCCTGACAATTAAACATGCTTCTCTTAGAATTTTGTCAAGATTGTTTCATACATACCGAGATTACGTAGAAAATCCCGGTAATGGTGCTACCATCTTAACACAAAAACACGAGCTTTGTTCAGTATGATTGGATGCATGTATCGGCGCATTTGGAAGAAAACTGGCTAACTTCATGAAGGTGGTCAAGCTTGTTAAACGGTTCATTTCGCTCACTGAAAACTAGCTGTGTTGAGCATAAAATATAGAGTCTGAGTGAAGTGGAGGATTGGATCCCTAGGCTAGGTAATTATTGTTCTATCAATATTACTTTATTTATAGGAATGACGGTAACACACTAAATTAATCTATGACCAAATTACTATTAACACGATATGTCAAGCTTTATTAGTAATGGATCCATTTTCTATAAATTATTGTTTGGCTTATGCTTTGAGGATCTAATGTGGGGGTGGGTGGGGTAGAGGAAAGAGGCTAGCGCCATAGGTGTACCTTGAGAAATCGTTGGGGGAGGGGGTAGCCGAAATTAGGGTGGGTGGGGTCAGCCGTTTTGAGGTGGGGTGGGGTCCGGAAAAATCGAATTTGGGGGGGGTAAAAAATTTTTTGTCAAAAATTTAGAAAAAATTCGCAAATTTGTTAAAAAAGCGTTATTTCCAGCTAAAAATCAAAAATATTTCTTCATTCTTGCTCATTTATTGGAAAAAACATGGATTTTTTGCAAAAATTTCGAATTTTTCCAAAAAATTTCGAATTTTTACTAATTTTTTGGCAAAATTTCCAAAATTTTGGGGGTGGGGTCTGGGATTTGCCCATTTGGGGGTGGGCTCTACCTCCAAAATTTCGAGGGTGGGGTCGGCACTTTTCCATTTGGGGGGAGGGGTTCAACCCAGGTACACCTATGGCTAGCGCTAGATTCATAGGAAATTTTGGTTGGGGAGGGTAAACTCTGAAAATTTGGTGGTCGACCCCGAAATGTGATGTGGGCGGTACTCCCCCAAAATCGGGCCCCCCAGGCACCCAGTCCTCTTCTTTTTTTGAACCTAGCCCCCATATTAAGCATTTTTAAGACTAGTCCTCTCTTGATTTTACAACCTCACCACCACCCATATTACTTTTTCATGCTCCGGAGGAGCATTTTTATTACTTGTATATATATATATTAGGGATCGACCGGAACAACAAAAAACCGGAACCGGAACCGGAACCGGAACTGGCTTTAAAAAACCGGAACCGGAACCGGAACCAGCTCTTTAACACTACAAAAATCGAAAATTTTTTCTGACGTTTTGGACAACTTTTGCACAATTTTTCGCTTTTTTATAGTTACTAGAACATTGTAATTACGTTTGAATTATATTTTATATAGTTATTTCAATGCACGAACATGAAATTTGCAATATATTAAGAGATTTTTGTTTTATAGCATAGTTAAACTTTACTCTATAGCTTTAAAATTCAAATTTAAAATTTAAAATTAATTATTCACGGTATGAATATGCTATGTTTATATTATTCGAGCACATTTTCGATGAATAAACGGCATCTATATTTTTACATTATATACGAATTTCGATGAATAATTTGCAAATTGCAAGAATGCAAGTTGACTTTTAAAGGAGATTTATATACTGGCAAATAAAATTTAATTTCTTAATTAAGTTATATATATGCGTATATATGCAGTTAAGCTGAATTTTCACTTAAGCTAAATAAGTAGATAGAAACTGATTCTATGAAATTTTTGCGAACCAGAAACTGCTCGTACAGCTTTCGGCAAAATAAGTCTGAAACATGTTTAGTTTTTATCTGGCTTGTCTGATAATTTCTAGTCATAATCAACAAGTCCCGACGCCAAGGCTTCAATAATTTAAGAATTTCAATTCAGCATTAGGTATCTTTACCACTACTTAAATTTAAAAGTTTCGGCGGTCTTGTGCTATCTAATCTGAGTTATTAAGTATTATTTTTGTTTTATAATATATTAATATTCATAACAACGATACGTATACATTAGACGTTATTATTACAAATTGTAAACATTCTAAGTATATAATGCAATAGCGCCGCAGGCGAAAATTTTTTAATAAATCATATTCTGGCTATAAGAGAATCGCAGTTTTTCAAAAAGTTTTAAAGAAGTTTGATAAAATTTTTGAGCTTTTGATAATAGGCTAAAATTGGTTCCGGTTCCGGTACGTTTTCAAAAACCGGAACCGGAACCGGAACCAAAAAGTACCGGAACCGGAACCGGAATTCCGGTCGATCCCTAATATATATATATATATATATTTGTGTTAAACTATATGAAACCTGTCCAGTTGATGCTGCATTTGCATCGGCTAATGAGATCTCAAAAAGCTACTTAGATCCGTAGGTGTACCCATAGGTGTGTTAGGGGTGGTGGGGGGACCCCTTCCTCAAATGGAGGGGTCGCAGACCCTCTCCCTTAAAAATTTTTCTACCCCCCCAAATCGGCCTTCGGCCGACCCCCCCCCTAAAAATTTTCAACGCCCTACCTAAATTTTTGCAAATTTATAGCCAAAAATTAGAAAATTTTCAAAAAGTTAGCGAAAAATTGCTAAAATTCGCCTTATTACCTTAAAAATCGCTAAAAATAGCTGAAAATTGAGAAAAATTTTCAGTTTTTTAGCGAAAAACCGATTTTTCGCCGACCCCCCTCGAAAATTTTTCTTACCCCTCCCCCCAAATAGACTTTTTTCAACCCCCTCCCCCTTTTTTGCCAAACCCCCACCCTACTTTTTTTCAAACCCCCACCCCCACTTTTTTCGCCAGCCACACCTATGGGTGTACCAGGCTACAGTTTGCCCCTTGTGAGACCCCCCCACGGAAAGGCCACCCCCTACCCGACCTTATCTACTCCCCCCCAAGCCGAGATCAAACTCCCCTCCCCCCTAAAATTGGGTCCAAACCAGGTAAAAAATGCAAAATTTTTGAAAAACTTTTCTGCAATTTCTGAAAATTTTTGAAAAAAATTCGAAAAAATGGCTATAAATCACATATAAAGAGCTAAAGATGGTTATTTATAGCAATTAAAAGGTAATATACGCAATTATAAACCACAATCTGGGCTAATTTAGGCATATTTTAGCACAAATTTCAATTTTCGAGCCTTATTTTCGCATATGAAAACTATTGACAGAAGCTTTTGAGTATGTTTAATGTATATACTGTACATCGAAAAAGGAGCATTTTTAGCCAAAAAAACTTGGGTACAGTTTAGGGGGGGGTCCCCCTCCCCCAACTTTCGGATTTTGGTGGGGTCCCCCGAGCCAAATTTGGACCTTCTACTCCCCCCCCCCAACCCAAACAGGTGGTACACCTATGCTTAGATCGGGTTTTTGTTTTTATACTAACTAAAAAAGGCCTGGATTTTACACAGAAAGTGTCAGAATTGCGCTACGACAATTTTTAACACCAGTATATGTAAGGGGTGGGTTTCCCCCATTGGATTTTTCCCCCGCTACTTTTTGCATTATACCGGTCTAACGGTCAAAATCCGAAAATATGGGTTTCCCCCCATGGCTATATATAAAATCTCACAATTTTTGGGGCTTTGTACCCTCCCCCCGCCGCAAAGGAGACTATATTATATACTGGGCTTTTTTTAGGAGAAAAAAGTGGGGGTGCGGAAGAGGGAGGGAGGGGGAACCAAAAAGTGGGGGATCCAAAGTGGTCTAAAACTGGTGAAAATGCAGCAAAAATAGCCTGCTTTCTACATATATATATATATATATATATATATATATATATATATATATATATATATATATATATATATATATATATATATATATCATAGGGTCGCGGCAGCGACCCCTATAATCTGTGTGAAAAGTGGCTGGAGACAGTGTAAAATAAGCTGCGCAGAAGCTGCGCAAAATCCTGCGCAGATCCTGCGCAGATTTCATGCGCAATTTGTAGAGCACATCGAGTTTAGTATGTCTGTGAAGTTTCAGCCCCGTATCACTTACCGTTAAAAAGTTGCGCCCCGGACCGGTTATGGCGGCGATGTTTTTTTTTTTTTTTCCGGTTTCTCCTATTTGATGGTTGTATTGGACATAATGTTCGCCGCTTTCACGTGATCTGCAGCGGTGGGCCAACCTAAAGGGCTATGGGGTCTAGTAGTACCCTCTAAAGAATTTAAGAATCACAACTTTTTTTGCGCCGCAGCTGCGCCACAGCGCCGCAGTGGCGCCGCAAAGTCGGCTCATAGCGAAAAGTGACCATTTTTGTGGTCGTCGCTCAGGTCGAACGTTACGAGCTGGAGCTGATTTCTTTTTATATTCAGAAATTACATATATTGAACTAACTAACGGTCCAGGTTGCGTTTCTCTATCTCTTCCCTAGCGACCACAGTGGCCCGTCAAAGATGGCGAAAATTCGAAAAATGAAAAATCGAAATTTCTCGCTATCTATTTAACTTTGAACGCTCAAATCTTCCATACAATGGTTTTCTGGCACCGAGAATCGATTCCCGCAGTCAGTTTTACCGTCAGACCCACCCATCTTGCTGGGCTGGTTCCACTTTGCCGTCGGGAGGGTCAAGTCGGAAACCGCTTCCTGGAGGTCCATAGTAGGCTTTACCTGGCCTCTCAAAACTTTGTCTATAGGGGTTTTCTGGTGCGCCCAGCTCATTCCCGGTGTCCTTTTTGCCGTAGGACTCATCCATCTTGCTGTGCTGGTTCCACTTTGCCGTCTGGAGGGTCATGTCGGAAACCGCTTCCTGGAGGTCCATAGTAGGCTCTACCTGGCCTCTCAAAACTTTGTCTATAGGGGTTTTCTGGTGTGCCCAGCTCATTCCCGGTATCCGTTTTGCCGTCCGACGTACCTATTTTGCTGGGCTGGTTCCACTTTGCCGTTTGAAGGGTCAGTCGGGTGGCGGGTCAAGTGGTCGAAAATAAAATTTTTCAAAAGTGGTCAAATTTGGTACCAAATGAAAGCCGTAAGCGAGCTGAGCAACTTTTGTCATAGAACTGCATGCTCAAAGTGGCTGTAGAGTGCTGTGGTGGGGTAGGGTGGGGACTTAGGCGATTTTCGGTCAAAATGAAAGTTTTCAAAAGTGGTCAAAGTTGGTACCAAATGAAAGCCCTAAGCGAGCTGAGCAACTTTTGTCATAGAACTGCATGCTCAAAGTGGCTGTAGGGTGCTGTGGTGGGGTGGGGTGGGGACTTAGGCGATTTTCGGTCAAAAATGAAAGTTTTCAAAAGTGGTCAAATTTGGTACCAAATGAAAGCCCTAAGCGAGCTGAGCAACTTTTGTCATAGAACTGCATGCTCAAAGTGGCTGTAGAGTGCTGTGGTGTGGGGTGGGGACTTAGGCGATTTTCGGTCAAAAATGAAAGTTTTCAAAAGTGGTCAAATTTGGTACCAAATGAAAGCCCTAAGCGAGCTGAGCAACTTTTGTCATAGAACTGCTTGCTCAAAGTGTCTGTAGAGTGCTGTGGTGGGGTGGGGTCGGGACTTAGGCGATTTTCGGTCAAAAATGAAAGTTTTCAGAAGTGGTCAAAGTTGGTACCAAATGAAAGCCCTAAGCGAGCTGAGCAACTTTTGTCATAGAACTGCATGCTCAAAGTGGCTGTAGGGTGCTGTGGTGGGGTGGGGTGGGGACTTAGGCGATTTTCGGTCAAAAATGAAAGTTTTCAAAAGTGGTCAAATTTGGTACCAAATGAAAGCCCTAAGCGAGCTGAGCAACTTTTGTCATAGAACCATCCACCAATATTTGCTGTGCCAAATAACGTCACGTGCCCATGAAACTTTTGTCTTTACTTCTTCAACCGGAATTTAAAGGATATATATACGATACAGCCAACACACACATATTATCCTCTTTTGTGCGGAGCATTTTTGTTACTTGTATATATATATATATATATATATATATCATGGGGGAGCTCGGAGAGCCCCCCATAATATGAGCTATAAAGGCACTTTGCGGATTTGGAAAAGTGCTAATTAGGCATAACTAATTAACGGGAAGGAATTAAGAGCTAATATTTACATTTTTGAAATCTCCAGGCCAAGAGCTTTCGAATGATACCAAACTTGCCCGGAAAAAATGAACTTTGAAAAAATCGACTTTCTCTTACGGGTTTGAAAGTGGGGTTTTTTTTTTCTCTGTATTCAGCATGATTTTTTCCATTTTTCTGTTAACTCGATTTTTCAAACGGCCCATAGGAAAAATTTTTCTATACTATTTTTTGATTATCTAGGCAATGGCATTTAGCAAGTTTATGTTTTTTTCCCGAATTTCGATCTGGTTCGATTTTTATAGATGGTCAAAAATGGAAAAAATAGCGTTTTTGGACACCTTCAAGCTGAAAAATTTCTAAGTCCGAAAATTTGAAAATAGTCTAAAAACGGGCAAAAACAGCGTTTTTCGGCCTCGGGGTGGTACCCATATATAGTAAATCGGGGTCGCTGAACACGATGGGCATACTGCCGAAACCGACGGATGTGACCTCTGACCCACAGCGCCCACCCACAGTGGCTCCGGTGTGGCTCAAAAATGAAAGTCTTCAAAAGTGGTCATGTTTGGTATCAAATGAAAGCCCTTGGCGAGGCGATCAACTTTTGTCATTATGCCACACCCGAAAAGTGGCTCCATCGTCCTGTGGGCGGGTGCCCCACCCACAGTGGGTCAGCTGTGGCTCAAAAATGAAAGTCTTCAAAAGTGGTCATGTTTGGTATCAAATGAAAGCCCTTGGCGAGGCGATCAACTTTTGTCATTATGCCACACCCGAAAAGTGGCTCCATCGTCCTGTGGGCGGGTGCCCCACCCACGGTGGGTACGGTGTGGGTCAAAAATGAAAGTCTTCAAAAGTGGTCATGTTTGGTATCAAATGAAAGCCCTTGGCGAGGCGATCAACTTTTGTCATTATGCCACACCCGAAAAGTGGCTCCATCGTCCTGTGGGCGGGTGCCCCACCCACGGTGGGTACGGTGTGGGTCAAAAATGAAAGTCTTCAAAAGTGGTCATGTTTGGTATCAAATGAAAGCCCTTGGCGAGGCGATCAACTTTTGTCATTATGCCACACCCGAAAAGTGGCTCCATCGTCCTGTGGGCGGGTGCCCCACCCACAGTGGGTCCGGTGTGTGTCAAAAATGAAAGTCTTCAAAATTGGTCATGTTTGGTATCAAATGAAAGCCCTTGGCGAGGCGATCAACTTTTGTCATTATGTAACACCCGAAAAGTGGCTCCATCGTCCTGTGGGCGGGTGCCCCACCCACGGTGGGTCCGGTGTGGGTTAAAAATGAAAGTCTTCAAAAGTGGTCATGTTTGGTATCAAATGAAAGCCCTTGGCGAGGCGATCAACTTTTGTCATTATGCCACCCACAAAAAGTGCCCTCACGGACCTATGGGCGGGTGCCCCACCCACAGTGGGTCCCGTGTGGGTCAAAAATGAAAGTCTTCAAAAGTGGTCAAGTTTGGTATCAAATGAAAGCCCTTGGCAAGGCGATCAACTTTTGTCATTATGCCACCCACAAAAAGTGCGCTCACGGACCTGTGGGCGGGTGCCCCACCCACAGTGGGTCCGGTGTGGGTCAAAAATGAAATTCTTCAAAAGTGGTCAAGTTTGGTATCAAATGAAAGCCCTTGGCGAGGCGGTCAACTTTTGTCATTATACCACCTCCAAAAAGTGGCCCCACCGATCTGTCGGCGGGTGCCCCACCCACAGTGGGTCCGGTGTGGGTCAAAAATGAAAGTCTTCAAAAGTGGTCAAGTTTGGTATCAAATGAAAGCCCTTGGCAAGGCGATCAACTTTTGTCATTATGCCACCCACTAAAAGTGCCCTCACGGACCTGTGGGCGGGTGCCCCACCCACAGTGGATCCGGTGTGAGTCAAAAATGAAAGTCTTCAAAAGTGGTCAAGTTTGGTATCAAATGAAAGCCCTTGGCAAGGCGATCAACTTTTGTCATTATACCACCTCCAAAAAGTGGCCCCACCGATCTGTGGGCGGGTGCCCCACCCACAGTGGGTCCGGTGTGGGTCAAAAATGAAAGTCTTCAAAAGTGGTCAAGTTTGGTATCAAATGAAAGCCCTTGGCAAGGCGATCAACTTTTGTCATTATGCCACCCACAAAAAGTGCCCTCACGGACCTGTGGGCAGGTGCCCCACCCACAGTGGTCCGGTGTGGGTCAAAAATGAAAGTCTTCAAAAGTGGTCAAGTTTGGTATCAAATGAAAGCCCTTGGCGAGGCGATCAACTTTTGTCATTATGCAACACCCGAAAAGTGGCTCCATCGTCCTGTGGGCGGGTGCCCCACCCACGGTGGGTCCGGTGTGGGTCAAAAATGAAAGTCTTCATAAGTGGTCAAGTTTGGTATCAAATGAAAGCCCTTGGCAAGGCGATCAACTTTTGTCATTATAGCACCCACGAAAAGTGGTTCCATCGCTCTGCGGAGAGGGTACATTCGTGTGTTGTCAAGCGTGTAAGTTCAAAAACGCGAAAAATTGTCAACCTCTAAAATGAATGCGGCCAAGATTGTTTCATTATATCTTTAGCTAAAATGAATGTGGCAAAGATTGTTTCATTATATATATAGCTGGAGTGGAGGTAACAATACAAAATCCTTCAGGCTTGCTATATATAAGTTAAAACCCACCCATTATGGATGGTATCACACTCTGATACAATACCAAAAATGAAATAGGACAAGTAGGAAAAATGCTCCTTGCAGTCGCATGAAAAAGTTAATATGAGCTATGATGGCCAACATTTAAGCGTGTCAAGGACAAGACTTAAAATGTTTAATATGAGCCAGCATCTAAATATGTAGAGGACAAGATGTAAACGTCTAACATGAGCCGCTACGTTTCTCTTGGGCTCATATTGACGCAAATGAAATGGCTAATATATTTTGTAGATACAAAGGCTTTCTTCAGATAGTCAAAAGGTTAGGATGGTTTGCATATGCAAGGATGGTAAGGCTGGATGAAATCTCACTAGGTAAGTATATATCGTCTGTGACAGTTCTAATTTTTATTTCCTTATTCAGGTTTATATTGATTGCTTTTGTTAATAATTTATATACATGTACATACGTATAGTGAGATCTGAAGCAGCGTCGTAAAACAAACACATTTTTTGAAGTGAAGTTGAAAAATCTGGCAATTCTGATTTTTGCTAAACGTATACGCCAGTATTAATATTCAGTCTTTGCTGGCTAGGTTTAATAATGTCTGTTTAGAGGACACGTACCACAGGCGTAACCAAAGTGAGCGTCAATATGAGCCCAAGAGAAACGTAGCGGCTCATGTTAGACGTTTACATCTTGTCCTCTACATATTTAGATGCTGGCTCATATTAAACATTTTAAGTCTTGTCCTTGACACGCTTAAATGTTGGCCATCATAGCTCATATTAACTTTTTCATGCGACTGCAAGGAGCATTTTTCCTACTTGTATATATTATATAATCGGGGGCGCACCCAGGATTTTGAAAAGGGGGGGGTTGAGCCGGAAAAAATTTTTTGACTTCGCCTGACACGTTTACTCTGGGGGGGGGGGTGGGGTGCTGGGGTTTTTTTTGCGCCACAAACTGCGAAATTACGCAATTTTTTCTGAATTACGCAAAAAATTTTTGGCCGTTGCGCCACAGTACGCAAAAATTTTTGAGCCGAAATATGCTTAAAAAATGCGATTTGGAGTCAAAAATTTCAAAATTCTCCTAATTTTTGCTGGGGGCTACCGCCCCCAGACCCCCGCCTTGTGTGTACATTTGCTTATTTGAGTTGACTCCAAAACTTTATGGCTCTTCTTTGTTGATTGATGTTGATGCTAAAGCGTTGTATTGTATCAGCTATGTTTTGTTTTCCACTAATTCAAAAGTGCCTTTGCAAAATTGTTTGGGGCATCAAAGGATTTTATACAACACATCAAGTGCAGGAACCGTACGTTGATTAAAAAATGAAAATTGTAGATGTAATCTGTTCAGCTCTACGAAACTTACCCCTCGCACGTGGTCGCACAATTTTCTTGGAACACACGAAAATGGACGGTTTCTGAATCAACTATTTATTAATTTCTTGAAAAGTTTTGAACTACAAAATACATTCTTGAAAAATTTTTGCGCCTTCGGCGCATCTACGTAATTTTTCTTATTTCTTTCCCAGCTTTAACATTATCGTTCTTTCTTTAGCGTATCCGTCTCTGACCTTTCTTTAATGTCGTAAAACGACATAATGGTAAATAATCAAAATACGCTGTATTCATTTATGTCGAAAACAAGATAGTGAAATCGAAAAATGTTTTTCAGAAGACAAATTTCTTGCGAAAACACACTCACAGTTCCGAAGTCCAATTTTCAACAAATTCCTGCTGATAAATGTTTCATATACAATTCTATTCATGTATATACTTTCGCGCTAAGAATTGCGTAAAATTTTCTAAGGCTCCTGTCTGGCGTGGCAAAACGATAAATTAAGCATTCAAAATGCTTTAAAACGTTAAATAAAGTATAAAATAACGCAAAAATCGGTTTTTTTGAGCGAAAACAGGCGTGGCGCAATTTTTTTCCAAACTACGCAAAAAAGTTTGGGGCACTGCGCCACGGACCGCAAAAAGTTCGGACGAAAAAAAACAGGGGGGGGGGGGGTGGCGGCGGCGAAGTTTTCAACAAAGAGTTCGCATTGTTAAAATTTTAAAATCGATATAGAATAGTGCCGCAAGCGCGAAAAATTAAAAAAACATGACGTAGAAATGCAGGCACGTATATATATACTTTTTTGAAATCGAGATAGAAAAGTACCGCAGGCGCGGAAATTCAGTAAAATGGAGACAAGAAAGCGCCGCAGGCGAGAAAAATTGAGGTAAAAAAGCGCCGCAGGTTCCAAAACGTTGTAAACGTTATATAATACATAATAGCGCCGCAGGCCCGAAAAATTTTGAAAATTCAGTTAGAAAAGCGCCGCAGGCGAGAAAAATTTTAAACATCGAGATAGAAAAGCGCCGCAGGGGCGAAAATTTTTTATAATTTTTAATTTAGTGCACTAAAGATAGCTCAATTTTTGCTTTCTCCCCGAAAATTCCCCGGGCGGTCGGACAAAAAGGGGGGGTCGGAACCCCCAACCCCCCCTGGGTGCGCCCATGATTATATATATATATATATACGTATATATAGCTATATATAACTATGCTGCAAAGTGCTCAAAAATTTTATACCAAAATAAACGATTTTTGACCAAAACAAAATTTTTGAAAATCCTTAAAATTTGTCATTTTCTGGGCACTTTATAGTAAAGTGGGGGGGGAGGGCCAAAAAAGTGGATGTGGGTCCGAGTGGGGGGGGAAGGTGTCGAGTGGGGGAACTCAAAAGGTGGGGGGCACAGCCTCCCCACTAAAAAAGCCCAGTACGTAATATTCCTAGAGGTCGCCGATTTACAATTTGCATTGTTTTTGTTCTAGGCTTATATATACAGTTATCCATTGTTGTGACTATGGCTTCGGCTTCCACGGACTCTGAAGCCTTTAATGATCTAAAAACGGAAATTCGTTGCACTGTCGTTTGCGCTGGTCGTGCTCGAACTATAACCGAACTAGATCAAGATTTTCGGTTAGTATATTACTGATTTGTAAATATACGTATGACTGTTAGTTTTAGCATGATATTTTGGAGGGCGGAGGCTCCGAAACTGGCAGACTAGCAAACAATAACTAGGGACATCGCTAGGGAATCGTTTAATTTTTTCAACATAAATTTCCCGGAGCTAGGTTTAGGTATATATACGACTGAAATTATAGATAATGTATGTAGATTTAATTATATTGACTGAATGATATTTTTGCCTTATTGATTTTTGTTCTGTTTTGTCTAGGGATCTGAATGGCCACAGCATCGACTACCGGCGATTCAACTACCCCACCCTGCTGGCGCTGCTTCAGGACATGCCGGACAAGGTGATGGTGACCCGGCGCTACGACGGGGTCCTCCTGGTCCAGGCCCGGTCCAGCGAGAAGACCCGCCATCTGGAAAAGCTGATTGCCAAACAGGACAAGTCCAAAAACATCACTCGGTTCGGTGGTTCGGTCCAGTTTGAGAATCAGCTCCCGCCGTCTCGTCGTGGTGGCGCCTCGTATCGAGGTCGTGCCGGGATGGCTCGAGGCGGGCGGGCCGGACCTCGAGGATTCCGACGACCGCCGCCCAGTCGCACCCCTCCCTCACCCGGCGGCAACCCTAACGGACCTTCTTCTAGCTTTATTCCGCCACTTTTCATGGGGTCGGGTAACAACGTGGGGTCTGGTGGGGGACCTCCACTCTCTAGACGGACGTCAGTGCATCAGCGACTAGGCCCGCGACAACCACCCTATTCTTCGACGGATTCTGCGGTGGGTGCTGGTTCGGGATCCAGAAATTATCATGATGGGGAAACGGAATTTTATGAACGACGGCCCTCTGGTATGTTGCTACTGTATTGTACTGGATTTTTGGGGTTATTTACTGAACGTGCTTAAAGGTAAAAGCTGCTTGACTTGGTTCATGGTTAGGTAATTGTAAATTTGGTTTTAAAAGCCTTTTGCCCTTTACACGGTTTTACCCTTTTACATTTACCCTTTTTCTAAAACGTAATTTTGTTTGTGTAACTTTATCTTTCTTAATTTCAAGTTATATACAATTTAAAAAACTTTCTCAATTTTGGCTACAAATTATGTTATACGTACTCTAAATTTGTTGGACTTTGTTCTTTGCATTGGCTTTATACCTTCTATATAGTACCAAGAGTATACGTATATATACATAATATAAGAGTGTGCCTAGTGGCACACTCTATGTTATCAGAGCAGAAACTGTGCTCTTCCCGCTAACGGCCCCCCGCATATCAGCACCTTGTCGAAACGGGAGTACGCTTACTCGCTCTATGTTTATGTTTGAGCGCGAAAACACAAGCAGTGCGTGCGCGAACTTTGTGCCTGCTTCGAGCTTTAGAAGAACACAAACATAGCGTACAAAATTCTTTGAAGTGATGGGTCTAATTTGTGGGAGGGAGGGGGCGGGCCGTTAGTTAGCCGTTAGCATAGTTTTTGCTCTGATAATGTAGAATGTGCCTAGTACTATGCCATATTATGTACTCTTTATACTAGTCACTTGTCTTCCTGTAATTTTTTCTCTTCTTTCTTACAGGCGGTAATATGCTGACAGTGACCGTGGGAAATCAGTCCGGCCATCGGGACGTCCACCTGGTCCGGGAGCCGATCCCGGCCGCCGGCCCTTCGCCTGTCGGTTCCTCTCTGGAGGGCAGCGGGAGTACTCTCTACTCTTCCGACCCCCAGTCTTCGCAGTCCCCCCACCCCTCAAGGCAACCTCTGGCCTCAGCTGTGGCCGAAAATCGCCAACCACCCTCACTCCATCAACCGTCATTTGCTTCAGCCCCCGGCACTACATATCCCTCCTCCAGTCAGATGCTGCCTCGACCTGTGCCTTTCACCTACCAGCCGGTCCCGGTACCACCCCAGCCCCCTGCCTACCCATACCATCAATACCATGCCAGCCCCCCACAGTACCATCAACAGCGCCCCAATTTTATGGCGACCCTATTTCCTGCGTTCAGTAGTCCGCCCCCCGTTTCTGTCCTGGGCCCCCCACCAACTACCTCACACACTGCCTATTCTGCCCTGAACATTCCTCCTCCCCAGATACAGTCGACTACAACTCTACCCAACTTTGCTGCTCCTGCTGCGTCCACCACGACGGCTACAAACTTTCTACGACCAGTAACTATGGGCAAACCCACCGTTACGACCACAGGCAACCCTTCTTCTGTGCCACGTTCTGCCGCTGGTACCCTTCCGTTGGGTACTGCTCAATTGCCGGCGCCAAGTGCTTACAGCCACAGCAGCAGTTCCAGTGCTCTACCGTTTGCAGCGACCCTGGCGGCTGAAGCCCGTAGTCAGGGCATTCGACCCCTGATGCCTCAGAATTCCAACCCCAGCCTTCCGCCCCAGACCCCACCCCCAGGTCCCGTCCCCGCCTTACCTCCAGGATTTTCGCCCAACCATGTGGCACAGCTTAGTTCCAGAACCTCTGCCAGTTTGGAAGATCATTTCTCGGAAGAATCTAGGACGGTTGATGTGCTCTGTAACGGTCGAGCTTATCCGAATCGAGAAAGCGAGGATTTTGGTGAAGGTAGTGACTTTGATGATGGCGATGACCAGAGCCCCGAACCGGCTCCCTGTCCGTTCATTCTGGATCCCAGACCGGCTCCTGGGCCGGCCGCCCCGCCCCGCCCCGCCTCTCGAGGCAGCAACTCGGCGGCCCGGGCCGACCACGCCCTTGCCAGTCGGACCAACCCGGCTGCCCGACGTGGAGATGACGATTACGGCGGGGAAAGTTCGGATGGATCGGAGGACTCGGAAGTGTCCAGTCTTGACAGCGACGTTCGCCGATACTCCAGTATGGAGTTTGTCAGCGATGGAGTGAAGATTTCGTCTGAGATTCGGAGAAAGGTTAGTGCTTGCTTAGGACTGATTGGTGAAAGTATTAAGCAGGTGATATACTATCATCATTTAAATAGGGGGCCCTTCGGTTTTTGGGCCCCCTCTCCACTTTTTGGGCTCCCCCTCACCTTAAGGCAGGCCCGAACCTGATATTAAAAGGGGTGGGTTCAAGAAGTCAAACACAATGGGAGTCTGGGGGATGTAGTCCCCCAGACGTTGATGAATGTTTATATTTTTGCCCCAAAATAGTATATATCCCTGTCTGATTTAGTGTTATGAATGACTGCTGCGCTATCTGATTCTGATGCTTAGATATTTTGAAAATGGGGTGGCTTCCGAAAAGTTGGGGGTGGGGGGCGAGGCCAAATTATCAATTTACCTAAATTTTTAGCTAAGCTCTATACATTAGCTAAAAATTGAGAAATTGTTGAACATTTTACTTCAAAAACATAGTCTTTTTGACACTTTTGGGCGACCCCCAAAAATGTGCCTGCCGAATAGTAGGGGGGGCTCCGATAAGTGGATGGGAACCGAAAAGTGGGGCCCTCTTCACTAAAAAATTCCAGGGGGGGGGGCAAGGCAAACCTTCCCCCAGGTATGAAAACTACCAGATTTTCCGCAAAAGTAAGGCCTTTGAGGCAAAGGTTTCATAAGATCCCCATTTTATGCTTAAAATGAGGTTAGTAGTCAATAAATGGATTATAATTGAGGCATTTAGTTAATAAGTTTTATTATTAATTATCAACTATAATAAATTAAATGTTGGGTCGCCCGTCGAAACAGGGGCCCCCCGAATTGCGGTGGAAAAACCGAAAGGTTTGGCCATCCCCCCCTCCCTCTAAAAGTGGCTGCTTATGGTTGTTATGAAACTTATCTATCCATCCATAGCCATAGTTTTTATTTCGAATTCGCAATTCGAATACGTAGTTCGAAAATGATGACTTGCAGCAAAATTCATGGTCTTCATTCCCCGTCTGATTAGTTTGGGACAAAATATGTAATCTATGATTGACCTGAAGTCTGCAGTTTCTGATTCGAATTGCTTGCTCGTTTTGAAATTACGTAACTTGAATTAATTGGTGTCGATTAATTTTTATTTTTTTACATATAAAGAAATAATGAAAACGCCTGCGTGCAGTCACTAAGGCCGAAGCCTTAGTCCGAACAGGAGAGAGCCAATGGGCGCTGTGAGCGCTCTTGCCCAGAGAGAACTAAATCCGCCTGCTGGCCCGCGTTTACTTCATTTTCTTGATGTAATTTTCCTTTGTATTACACTACTTTGTTTGTGTTGTGTTTTTCCAGGTTGTTCGTCTGCTGCGTCGAATGGGCGGTGATTGGTTGGCCGTGACGAAATTTTCGGAACTGTTTGGGAAGCACTACGGCCATCCGTTTCAGCCGCGCCGAGACTGCGGGGGGACGACTGCCACGGTTATGGAGCGCCTCGGCGACGCCGTAGAGTGTTGGGCCAGCCCCGAGGGCACGCTCTATGTACGGGCCAAGGAGACCAGATGCTACAGGCGAAAAGGTTCGGGTTTTTCAGGGGATTTGGGGGGCGGTTGTATAGGATTTTTGAGTTTGCCTAAGGATTTCAGGGTATTTTTTTAAGGGTTTTTGGGGGGGAGGGGGCTTCCCGGGGACCCCTCCGGGCCCGGGGGGGGGGGGGTTGGATGAAATTTTCGGAGGGGCGGGGGAAAGATGTTTTGCAAAAATGAGCTAAAAATTGGTATTTTTGGCGTGGTTTACAAGCAGAAAGGCAAAAAGTTCTCAAGCATGCCAGGATTTAAGCTTAAAATAGCCATTTTTACGAAAAAATTTCCGGCGAAGCCGAAAAATTTTTGAAAATTTGCCTATTTTTGGCAAAAATTTGGGCCCCCAAAAATCCCGGGGTGGGGGGAGCAGAAATCCCGGGGGGGCAGCAAAAATCCCGGGAGGGGGCGATTTCGGGGGGAAGGTCAATTTCGGCCCCCCCCCCGGTAAAAATACCCTGGATTTTGACAGAGGAAATAATGATTCTGAAGAAAAAAGGGATCAACTCAATTGTGAAATAAACATGTTCTGTTAAAACTGAATTTTGCCTCAAGAATATTTATCGGATCTTTATTTGGACACTTTTTCACTCGAACGAAGTTTGAGGGGGGGGGGAATTGCAAATTTCCAATCCTTTGAGATTTTTCTCTCAATTTCCTCCTTTCTCCCCTCCCCTCCCTCCCCCAGTATATATTTTCTATTGATTCATCGTTGCTTCTTGCTTTCAGGCGGCACCAGTGCCCAGAGCGCTGAGCCATCACAGTCCGTGTCGGTGCGAATTCGCAACGGCCTGGCCGAGCTGTTGCGAGATTTCGCCGGCGGTCACCCAGCCCTCCCGCTGTCCGTGTTTGAGGCCAAAGTCAATCAGCGCGACCTGCTGGATGCTAGCCAGCGCCTGTGCTCAGCGCGCGACCTAATTCGGCGCTGCCCGGACCTGGTGCAACTCCGCAAGGATGGTTCCAGAGAGATGGTTGTCCCAGTCGGCTTTCAACCGACATCGGAGGGGGCTGTGGCGGCTAACCTTGCCCCCCACCCCGCCAAGATGGGTGGAGGGACCGGTGCTTACCCTCCTCAGGCCCCCCGTAGACTACAGCAGCAGCATGATCTATCTTCAGACTCTGCCTCCACCACGTCCTATTCACCGGTAGCTCCGTCGCCAGCGGTTGATGAGGAATTTCAAGGGTAGGTGCTGGATTTAGATATTTTGATTTTAGATTTTTAGTTTTTTAGATTTTGATATGATAGATTTTTCAATTTTAATTTTGAGGTCACTTAAGCAGAGTGGTGCGGGAACATTCCTTACTGTTACGTATGCAATTAGACCGTAACCATACATTAACTTAGAGTTGGATCCTGGGGGGGGGCTGTCCCAAGGAAATTCTGCGGGGGCTTGTATCTTGAACCAAAACTTTCGAGGGGGGGGGGCTTGTACCAAATGTATTTAATGTATTATTTAATTCAACATTTTTAAAGAAATTGAACAAAATTGCCAATTTTTTGAAAAAATAGGAAATTTTAGTAAAAAATTCCGACAAGACCGAGATTTTTTTGGAATTTTGGTACGAATGCCTATTTTTCCGGCCATTTCAGCTTACCCCTTGCCCAATTTTTCCTTACCCCTTGCCCCTGGCGGCGATAGGGCTTGTACCTTGTCCGGGTTGGGGGTCTTGGACCCCCCATACCTCCCCCGTCTTAACCTATGATCGTAACAGAAAAATATTGGACAGTAACTGAAGACATTTTGTGTCCGGGTTTTCACGTATTTTTGATATTTTTGTCTTTGATCTCCTATGTTTTAGCATTGACAATGATGGTACTAATGTTGTGTTTGTTTCTAGGGCAGCTGTTGATTTGACCTTGCCAGATTTGGCCAAACGATGTCACGATGTAAGTTTTAAGTTTTGCTAAAATATTAAATCTGGTGCCTGACGGTTTTGTTTGTCTGTTTTGGAAGGAATGGAGAGCTCTAAATAATGTTACTCGGAGGAGCAATCTCACCCCCTCCAACTTTTGTCATAAAGAAATAATCTCACCCCGCTAACTTTTGGTGATTCTCTAGGTTAGAGCCAGCGATTACCCCTCCCCCCACAATTTATTCATCGCTTCCACTTTTTGGGTTCGAAAAAGCCGGCAATTCAAAACTTTTGCCAAATCCGTCGTTCAATCGAATTGCGCTAAAGTACGTAGATTGCTGCACTCTACAATAATAATGTTTATAAATTCTAGTGTGTATGCAAAGTTGTTGTAGGGTTGCATATTTGATACAGCCAAAAGTGTTTGGACAAACTTTTTAGTCTAGCTTTTTTTCTTTTTCCTATGTTTAACACGTCATGTCGAGGTCGTCACCTTAACTTTGAAGGGCTCTACAGAGCGATAGAAGCAATATTATGAGAAACGCACTTGGTTTGTTTTGGGGACCCATGGGTATATACTAAAAACGAGCCTTCATTTTGTTTAGTGATTTAGTATACTTGTGCGATATTGATACGTACGTAATTTATGAAAATGGACAATACAAAGTTAGTATTTGTAATGCTGCGTATTTAGTTAATTGAGAGAATTTTACAGTCAATTTATAAAATTTATTGTTCATCCTTTCTGTTTGAACTTCGTTTTCAGCTTCTCAGCAGCTACAGGGAAGGCTTGCCTGTCCACGATTTTGAAAGGGTCTACAAGGTAGGAAAGCAATTGCTGAGATTTAGGACATTTCTCATGTCACGACAAAAATCATTTTGTGATTACTGGTAGATTTTTGTGATTTAATAGTTTGAATTTTTTGTGGTTTGTTGTGATGTGATGTGGAAATTTCCGAGGGATTTTTTTAATTTGTAGGTCACAATTTTTGAACAGGACAATTTGAAAGGGTGGGAAAGCTTCCTCCTCCCTCCGAGGCTAATTTTTGAAACAATTTTAAGATAGTCGCTTTGTTGCTTAGCCACTGTTAAAGTTTGGATTAATAATTTAAAATTGCTAAAATAATTTTAAAATGGAGACTTTGGGCAACTTTTTGAAAGCTAGTTTCGACCCCCCCCCAAGGCCTTTAGCCTTAGCGTACTTAGTGTTAGGCACAGGTTCAAATGAATTTTTATGTCAATTTTCAAATGTACATTACATTACAAAGATAGACTTTTTTTTAGTTAAAGATTTTTCTTAAACAATACTTTTTGTTCGGCTTTACATTTCTCTTCTTCTTCCTTTCTATTTTTCTGCTCTAGATAATGTACGGTGAGCCCCTGCCCAGTCACTATCCGCTATCTCAGCTGCCCTCTGTCCTGCCGGATGTGATTATTCGATGTCCGGCCCCCCAGAATGGGACTAATCCCCCGCCTTCTTCGAGTTCTGGTGGAGGTGGTGGGACTGATTTGTGGTTCACTCCCCAACTCTATCATGACTGGACGCTGGAATTGGACAGGGCTGAAAGGGCTAAGACTGTCGGTGGGTTGGGTAGAGGGATCCAAAGGAGGCTAGGGTAAGGGGGGGGGGGGTTCTAGAAATATGAAAAAAATTGAAGATCAAAAAATATAGAGAAAGACAGGAGCCAAAAGAATTCTAATTTTAGATTTAAATTTAATTTAAAGAATTTTAAAATTTCACATTTTTTGAAAAGCGATTTTAGTGCTGTGTTCCAAGAGGGTTGCAGAAGCAAATTTCTGTTCTTATCTTAATCAGTATTTTGATAAAAATCAAATTTGTGCACTGATAAAGGTTTTTTAATCGGATCTAGATTTATTTGCAATTTGGCGACTTCAGTGTGCGTTATGTAACAAGAGTCTCTTCTCTTGCATGAGTTGATCGACTTTGCCATTAAATGAAATCCCCCTGTTTTTGGCCTAGACAAAACCCCAGTATGTTTATACATACGTAGTTTTGTCTCAATTTCGTTTGCTTTATTATTTTTCATTGTTTTTTGTACTTGTATATTATTACTTATCGTTTTTTGCTTTTATAGTTATCAATGAGAATGCTGCTCACGCCCTATGGTCTGTACTGTCCGAACATTATCCGAATGGTGTTGACTATTGGCATGTGGATAAAATTTTTAAGGTTAGTAAACTTTAGTTTTTTAGGCTTTTAGTATTTTTAATTACGTTTTTTTAATCTTTTTTTTCTTCATTCTGTAAGTTGTTGTTGTTCTGTGTAGGATTTGGGGGGGAGGGTATCTTTGACTGCAAAGAATGTAAGCTTTGTCGAAAGTGGTAAGATTTTTTGAGGATAAGCCAACAGAATGTATCCATTTTGCATTAAGAAATTTTATGAATTAATTTAAGTTTTCTTGAGTAGCAAAACTAAAACTAACACTGTTTTAAACAACGACCTGTGTGTGGGGGAAACAAAATTCCTGGCAAAAGTGCCTGTCTGTGGTTAATCTTGGCAGTTTTTGTAATCCTAAAAACTGAATACCAGAAATGTTTTCAGAAATTTATTTTGTAAAAATTTATTTTTGGGCTCTGCTAAGGGTCCTCCTGGCTTGGTGAAGCTCTAAATCCCCGGAAAGAGCGGGGGGGGGGGTGTGGGAGTGCTTTATCCCGAAACCTCTCTCCTTCATATTCTTGAAGCACGATCGAAGCTATAAGCACCATATAAGCTGATCTACGGGACCCAGATGTAGACACAGATAATCCAGCACCAGACGTTTTAGTGAGTTGAGGCTGTTCTGATTAAAGAACTGATCAGTTGGTTCTACAGATGACTGTCTATTTGCTCGGGGGCAATTTAAGGATAACTATAAGTGGCTATACATCGTTAATTGAGCGATGAATATTGATTCCAGTTCCACTTACAAACAGAAAATCCCTCTCCTAAAAATATCTGGCAGATACTTTTTAGATTGTGCCAAGTTATTCCACCTACCTACCCCTCCTAGCTGTTGTTTTTTTACTTCAGATTGCCAAAAATGCCGATTTTGCCACCTATACCGGCTGTAGGGTAAGCCTGAGCGACGGGGGTTCTGCTTTTTGCTCTTGGATTGCCGATTTTGTACCGGACCTTTTTACCCTGGAGCATACTGGAACACCTGGTAAGGGTAATTTGGTTTGTACTTATGTTGTCTGCGCTTTGTCCATTTTTAATACTGTTACGATGTTTTGATTGTGGACTTAAATCTTGTGTTTTTTTAGTTTAAAATTAAGTTTAATCACAGGACTGTTTTCTGCCCATTCAAAGTAGAGGTTAATATTTACCAGCTATATTCTGCACATCACATCTGTAATTTTTTATTTTTTTGTAATTGTAATTTTTTGGGTCCCCCCTACTCGAGCCCCCCCCCCATACTCGTACCCCCTACTTTTTAAACTTCCTTCCTTTCACTATAAGGTGCCCAGAAAATGACAATAATTTTTAGTGGGTTTTTGACCAGAAGTTCCACACATTTTTCGGCCGTGCCGGAATTTTTTGGTCTAAAATCGTCTATTTTGGTACTAAAACTTAATTTGTGATTACTGCTTTTTTAGCATTTTTAGGCTATTTTATTCCCCTCCCCCACTTTTGTAGTTCCGTCCCGCAAGTGGTGCGGTGGGCGGTTCCCCCTATTCCCCCACTTTTTTTACTTCTGGAAAACTCAGTGCATTAACCTCACTAGCGGGGGAGGGAGTCCCTCAACTTTAAAAAACCTGCATAGGTAGGTAGGTAGTTTATTATTTTTCTGTGCGCGTTTTGAGTTTCTTCGTCGGTTTGAAGTTTTCTATTTCAAGCGCTTACTATTGCTGTCTGTTTAGATGGCTGTATTTTGATTGTACCGGTGCTTCAGCAACAACGTCACAACAAGGTTCGTTATAATTTTTGGTAGATTTTTTATATTTCTTTTGTAGTATACAGTGTTTTTGTTCATCCTAACGTTACGACAGTGGCTGTTTTTATTGTTTCCGGATATTTTTCGTTAACGGATATCCGGTATCCGCCTATTATCTAAGTAACGTTAAGAAGTTTGTTCTTTGTAAAGAAAGGCTTCGAATTTATCTGTTAGTTCAATTTTTCTGTGTACTGAATGCTGAATCATCAATGAAGTCGAGCTAAATGCACAGTACATTTAAGGTGCTGGTTTCCTTTCGGGTATTTTTGACTCCTACGGCTTTAATCCTTTACGCAAAGGGCTAAAACTTACAAAATAACCTATTTCCGTGCTCTTTAACATTTTAGGACCAGTCCCGTATTCTTAGGCCAAAAGATAAGAAAGTTTTAGTTTTTGGCCTTAAGCTCCCAGTTGGTAGACAAGACACGGGATTGGTTGGTATGGCTGGAAAGAGGACTCGAAAACGAACATTTTTGCTCTTACAACCTTTGAGCTATCTCCAGTGATTAAGTCAGTATAAACAAAAAACTGTTTTTAGGGTCGAAAAATGGCCATTTTCGAGGAAATCAGTTTTTTCAAAATTACTGCCACATGTTAAGGACAAAATTGGCTTAGTTATACTCAATCGATACATCGTCCAAATGCACATTTTATGAATGCCTATTAGCCGGACTTTATTGCTTTCAGCTAGAGATTTGGCCGAAAAACCATTTTGGCAAAACTGCGATTATTTTGTTTCGAACATCGATTTCTCAAAAACTACTCGACGGATTCCGGAGATTTTCGGCAGAATCGAAATTCGCACTTCTGCGGAGGGACGTTTTTCTTGGTTTGGGCTAAAACATATTGAGTAGCAAGAAAACTCAATGCGAAGTTGCGAAATTTCGTGTTACTGTGCATTTGGCCGATTTTCTCGGACGTTAAGACCTGCTGAGCCAAATCCAAAAAACGTCCCTCGGCCCATATGTCCTTCATATCGTGGCACAAAAAGAACTTTTGGCCGATTCCTCAGTTTTGAGAAATCGATGTTCAAAAACTTTTGGTCTATATTCATCCTATTAGATGTCAGCTTGTCTAAAAATTTCTGCTAGTTTTTTGCTAATTTTGCCAGTTCTGTACGCTCATGTGAATGTACAGATAATAAGCTTTAAAACGATGTATAAAGCTCTTTGCAACTCCCATAATTGCGAAAGTTATAGCGTTTGAAAAAAATCACCGCAAAAGCACTGCACAAAAGGATACCACCACCTTAAGCAATATTTATGCAACCTTTTTGTCAAACTATAACGTTTTCTTGACAAAATTGTACTGGCTTGTATTACAGCTTTCTGGGTTTATTTTAGGCGAAAAACAGTGGGGGTGAGGAGAGGGGGGGAGGCCCAGAATTGGGGATAAAATCGTCTAAAAATGCCAAAAATACAGTAAAAAATAGCCTGTTTTCTACACATACGGCTATAATGTTAAAAATTGCTCAAAAATTAAGTTTGAGTATCCCAAAATAGACGATTTTTCACCAAAAAATTCAGGTGAAGACGGAAAATTTTTGACAATTTTGACCAACAGTCCTTAAAATTTGGCATTTTCTGGGCTCCTTATAGTGAGTGGGGGGAACCAAAAAAGTAGGGGCTCCCCCCTAGTAAAGTAGACCCAGTATTTGTAGTTTATCCGAAATGTGCATTAAGCCGGGAAAATTTTACTGAATCTGACGAATTATTATCTCGATATCCGGCTTTATCACTAAACTTTTAGTGTTTATCTTCCTTATTTTTAGTCAATCCCTCACCATTCTTCGTTGCCACCTTCGGATGCATTTTTGGGCGCTGGTCGTCTTCCCTCGGTGGAGTTGGAATTTCTTCGAGACGACCTGGGAAATGAACTATTTCTGGTACAAGGTCTTGTCTATTTACCTGGGCAGGATGCTTAATTGATGCCCATTTGTGTACACTTTAATGAGCTCCTGCTAATTAGTTTTTGTCTTGAAACGCACCTGTGGGGTTGGGGGTGTCCGCTTTTTTTCTGCTTTTTTCTTTGAAAAACATTTTATTTCTAGAAAAAGTCCCAAAATTTTTGATTCAGTTTTGATTGTGTGTCTGCACCACTTTTCCGGAGACAGTCGTATTTATTTCTCCAAACGCTTTTCCGTTTGCGGGATGGCAACTTTTTATGCCATTTTGGTAGCTTAGTATTTCATAGAGTATGTTTTTTCTGACTATGATCTTGTATTCAGGTAGTGCGCGTTAGCGCACTACCTAGAATAGGGTATTAATTGGTCTAATAATTTATCTGTACAAATGTTTACGTTTAATTTATCATATAAATGATTCTTGTTTTTGCTTTTTCTCTCTCTAGGTTCAAGTCTGCCAGTTTACCAGTATTTCATCGTTTCACCTATTTCCTGAACAGTGCATGGAAACCTACTGCCAGTTGTATTCTGAGCTGAGGTTGGAACTTGCTTTCGCTAGGTTGTGTTTTATGAAAATTAGGCACCTTAGCTCGAGATTTCCAACGTTTTGGGATAATTTTTTGATTTGGTGGGGGGGGATTTTTTGCAAAAATGAGGTAAAAATTGGTATTTTGGCGTAATTTTACACGTAGAAAGGCAAAAAGTTTTCAAAATGCCAGGATTTAAGATTTACGCCAGTTTTACGAAAAAATCTCCGGCGAAGCAGAAAAAAATTTGAAAATTTGCCTATTTGTGGCAAAAGTTTGGGCCCCAAAAAAATCCCGGGGGTGGGGGGAGCAAACATCCCGGGAGGGAACGATTTCGGGAGAGAAGGCATTTTCGGGGGGGCAGCCCCCCCCCCGGTAAAAAATACCCTGGGTTCATTGTCTGCTTGTTTTTCGAAAGAAGGTTGCTATTTTTTGCTTTTGAAATTCTGCGAGATTACTTGCCTAAAATCTAGTTTTTAAACTGGAATAATAATTTTCTGCTTAAGCTAATTGTTTTTGGCGGAAAGTCGGTATCGTTTTGAACGTTATTGAACAATTGAACAATAATATTTATTTATACCGGAAAAAGTCTTTGCACAGACCTGTCATTCTAAATTATTTTTATAATATTTAAAAATGGCTGAAAAATGATATTAACAAATTTATTTGAAATAGATTTGTACACTTCCCTCTGAAGCAGACCCTTTTATTGTAATCTTTTCCCCTTGGATCTGTTTATTATCCTTTATGTTGTATGTACCTTTCTTTTCCTGTAGAAAATTATATTTGTAAAATATCAAAGTCCAAAACGTGAATACCCAAAAGAATGGCTACATTTTCGGCCGAGGGAGAAAGATGAACACTGTTCTGGCTTTGTCCCGGACAAAAATTTCTGGACTAGGGGCGCGAAAAATTTTTCGAAAAATTCTTTAAAAACAGCTATTTTTTGCTGTTGAGCAAAAAATTTGGACTTTGATATTTTATTGATTCCTCTGTATCCCTTGTGGATGTGGATCCGTGAATAACCAGCGGCTGTTTTATCGATCGTTTTTGATGTCACATTTTGCCTTTGCAGAGATCTGTATGAGAGTCCGTCGGGTGATTTGTATCGAGTGTCGGCGAGTGCTGGGGGGAGTGCTGATCCTGGACCTATCGAGGAGGGTCTGATCTGCGCCTGTCTCTATCCGGTCGATCAGACTTGGCATCGATGTCGCATTCAGAAAATCAGCCCGGATAAAACGGAGGCTCAGGTGCGTAGGTGGGGGAAATTAGACAGGGGGGGGGGTGGGTCTTCGTCTTACCCCCGGTTTTTTCTGAAGTGGTCTGGGGTTTTTTAGGCAAAAAAGAGGGGGGGGAAGAGTGGGGGGGGGACGCCTCCCCACTAGTGGGGGGGAGGTCCAAAAGTGGGGGGAGGAATAAAATGAGCTAAAAATGTCAAAAACACAGTATAAAAAGCCTGTTTTCTACGTATACTGCTATAACTAAGCTTAAAAGTGCTCAAAAATTGGCACCAAAATAGACGATTTTTTACCAAAAATTTCCGGCGAAGCCGGAAAAGTTTTGAAAATTTTGACCAAAAATCCTAAAAATTTGGCATTTTCTGGGCACCTTAGGGTGAGTGGGGGGGGAAGCCCAAAAAAATGGGGAGGGGAACGAGTGGGGGGGCGGGGCGCCCCCCCCCCCCCCGGCGGGCCCCCCCCCCCCCCCCCCAGTAAACATACCCCAGGTGGTTTATTTAACTGTTCTAGAGGGGCAGGGGGTTTGGGGGGGAGAACGTTTTAGATATGAAGACTAGATTGTTTGTGCTGGTCCTAATAGTGTTTTTACTTTTTTGTATTAATTTTTTGTACAGATCAGTAACAGTTAATAAAGATTTCTACAGTTAAAGATAAGAATGCCATAAACTATTGACGTTGTATAGTTATACTGTAAGCATCAAGTTAAGTTATCCCCCCAAATATTGTGAGTTTGCGGAGAGTGTCTTTTATGGCGGTTCTCCCTGTATTATTTTCTGTATTTTCTCTGTTCATTGTTGTGTTTTTATTGTTTCAGGTTTATTACATTGATCAGGGTGAGGAGTGTAAGTCGTCGCTGGAGGACCTTCGATTTCTCCCGACCCCCTTGGCCAATCGGTCTGGGCCGATGGCTATCAAGGCTGCTCTCTACAATGTCTTCAATCCCCTGGGAGAAAATGTATGTAACGCTTTTCAAGTTTAATTTTGATTTGATTTTTTGACTATATATGGATTATTGTTTACTGTATTTCGTCGGCTGAGTGTGAAAAATTTCCATTTCGGACGTATCCTTTTTTATTACTCCAATGTGGAGGTCTAGACATAGCGCACATTGTGTGAGAGGATCCCATCTTTCTGACGCTTCTATAGCGCACTGAATGCCAAAAAGTAGTGACTACGTGTAATCGCAGTATATAGGTCCTATCTCTATAAGACAGTGTTATTCTAATTTCATCTTAATCTGTCTGCGACCGAAAATGTCTCAAGACGTGCAATCCATCTACTTAAAATGTCCTATGTACGTATGTGGCAATTTGCCAAGTCAATTTTGTGGAAAATGGCCTTACTCCATAAATTACACGTAAATTTTCAGTTGATTGAAAAACTCTTAACCGGCACCTACAGCTCCAAGGATTTGGTTTCAAGAGTCGGAAATTTCAGAATAGTCTTCTATTGAATAGGGCAGTCTTATGGTTATACTGAAAACATCTTACGGCGTTTATGATATGGAGAAACAGTTTTTCGCATTTTTCTCGAAATTTTAAAGTAACAGATGAGACTTTTTCATACTCAGCCGTCGATTTCTTCATAGCCAAGCTCAAAGGCCTGCAAGGTGGGGGGGTCCATATTGGAAATTTGAAAAATTTAGAATTTGCTTATAGTAAATCTACATTCCTAGTGACAAATTGTTGACTTAGCTTTTTTGATTTTAAAAATTTCAAAGATTTGGTGAGTGACAAATTTGAAACATTTTCTGACCGAGACCTTGGCAAGACCTCGGTGAATTCCTATTTTTTATGCTATTGTTTGTTTCGTAACATTATTATTTTGTGAATTTTTGCCTTTTTCTAATATTTTTATGGACGTTAGTATAATTTTCTGGACGTTAGTGCTTAATTTTTGTGGTTTTTTTCTGTTTCTACAGGAACCTTGGAGCTCCACCTGTGCTGAGCGATTTGTTGATTTGGTGCAGCAGAAACAACTATGGGCTTCTATTAATCAAATTAAGGTATATGTGAATACTTCCCTTTGTACGTATGGAAGGTTTCCCTTTTTAAGATTATTTTATTGAGAGGGCAGCTTCCGGGCGGGGGGCAAAAAATTCTCAAAATTGTGTTAAAATTGCGGCTTCCCTTTGTTGCAGTGTTCTCTGAAACTGTTATGCTATCTAACATGATAATTATGTAGGGGCGCGATAGCGCCCCTACATAATATGGGTATAAAGGCGTCTGCGCGGCCCTCTGGAGACCGTGTTGGCCTGGTGCCAGCTAATTAGAGGTCCGGCGGTGGTAAAAATGTTACCATCGTAAACAACTCGAGTAGTACTACAAGTACCACCATACTTTTGGTTCGAATTCGAAACTTCGAATTTTTGCACTAGGCGATAGTTACCGTGCGTTTGTTTTTTTTCTCGGTGAATAACGCTTATTGGAAATGCATTTTACGGCTAAGTGTTGGAACGATGTGGGCATTTTGGCACCATACTACTATTATATGTTGGTAGACAGGATCCCCCCATGCTACCTTTTTTGGTCATTTTGGCACATGGCCAATTTTGGCTCTGTGCCAAGGTCCCAAAGTCGGACTTTCGCTATTTTTCGCAAATTTTGGTCACACTTTTCTAGAACTGGGTAGAAGCTGGAGAGGTCTAGTATCTTTTGTTGAAAATTACCAGTAGGGGTGCATAAAGTAACGAGGGGGATTTTTTAATTTTGCTCCCTAGCTTTCAGGAGATGGGCCCTAACTTTGCATTTTTTTTGCCTGTTTGGGCTAAAAGTTTGTAAGTCCCACTTTCACTGGAAATAGTCAAAAAGTCGCCAAAAACGGCGTTTTTCGGCCTCGGGGTGGTCCCCATATATAGTAAATCGGGGTCGCTGAAAACGATGAGCATACTGCCGATACCGCCCGAAGTGACCACTGGTCAGCATGGCTCCCGTGGTTCCTCGCCCAGGGTCAAAATTGGGAAAACTCCCTCTAAACTGCGTTTTTCGGCGTTTTGGCCGGGGGCATATATAGTAAATCGACTACGCTCGTTTCAATGGGCATATCGCCGAAACCGACAGAAGTGACCACTGGTCACTACAGCCTACGGGGCCTATTGATTGACCACTGGTCAAACGGCCCAAAACTGCGTTTTTCGGCGTTTTGGTCGCGGGCATATATATAGTAAATCGACTACGCTCGTTTCAATGGGCATATCGCTGAAACCGACGGAAGTGACCACTGGTCACTACGGCCTAGGAGTCCTATTGACCACTGGTCAAACGGCCTAAAACTGCGTTTTTCGGCGTTTTGGTCGCGGGCAGATATAGTAAATCGACTACGCTCGTTTCAATGGGCATATTGCCGAAATTGAGGGAAGTGACCTGTGGTCACTACGGTCTATGGGGCCTATTGACCAGTGGTAAACCCCTTAAAACAGCGTTTTGCGGCGTTTTGGTTGGGGGCATATATAGTGAATCCACTACGCTCGTTTCAATGGGCATATTGCCGAAATCGAGGGAGTGACCAGTGATCACTACGGTCTATGGGGCCTATTGACCAGTGGTCAAACCCCTTAAAACAGCGTTTTTCGTCGTTTTGTTGGGGGCATATATTGTAAATCGAGTGACTACGTTCGTTTAGCATGGCACTGTTCAAGCTCCTTGTATCCATTACCGCATTGCTGGAAAGGGACCCTTTAAAATGACAGAAGGACAAGAAATAAAAATGCTCCTCTGGAGCATGAAAAAGTAATATGGGTGATGGTGAGGTTGCAAAATCAAGAGAGGACTAGTCTTTAAAATGCTTAATATGGGGCTAGGTTAAAAAATAGAAGAGGACTAGGTTGTGAGCGAATTAATATGGGCACAGCTTCGCCGAACAACCCATATTCGCGGGATTACACGTTTCGTCTTAGCTTAGAGCTATCAATGTCAGTCAATAAAAGATTAAGCAGTTGAATACTCATCGAATATAGCTGTTTGCATGTACTGATAGACTAGCTGCTAGGAATATACGTATACTATTATCATTTTGTTGTGTTGAACTACCGCAGGCTCTACTACTAGGTGAAGTCTAAGGATATGATGCTAAAGCTATTGGTCCAAGTCAGGAGGAAATAGAAGATCGTGGGAGAGTCCTAAATTATTCTTGAATATAAATTTTCCGTATAAATGGATATATACGTAAAATGCGCTGGTTAGTATGAAGCAGTTATCGAAGAAAACGTTTGCTAAAGTAAAAGTTCGAATAAAGCTCGAGTACATACCGTAGCTGTAGGTTATTTATGAACTATAAACCAAATGTATCGTGGATATGCATAATTATTTACATTTACAAACCGCGAATATGGGTTGTTCGGCGAAGCTGTGCCCATATTAATTCGCTCACAACCTAGTCCTCTTCTATTTTTTAACCTAGCCCCATATTAAGCATTTTAAAGACTAGTCCTCTCTTGATTTTGCAACCTCACCATCACCCATATTACTTTTTCATGCTCCAGAGGAGCATTTTTATTTCTTGTCTGCAAATTTTAAAGACCTTTAATGAGGTTTGGTAGGATCTGGCTTACTTCTACTGGGGGGGGGACCCTAAAAAGCCCCACCATATGCCAAAAAATTCTCAAATTGTACCAGTTTTACTCTAAATTTTCGAAAACTGTTCAGGCATCGCCGGATTGTTCACGCAATTTTCAAGCTCAAAAATACCAAATTAGTTATTTTTAGCAATTTTTTAGCAGTTTTTACACAAGCAAACTAAACATTAGCAAACAAATTGTTAAAACTACGCCCGCACTTAGCCGTGAGCCCCCCCGTATCCCCCTCCCATAAAGTTTGGCCTTGAAGTAAGTCAGAGGATTAGGGACAAAATGCGAGCTAAGGAGGAAGAGCAGTTTTTCAGGTCAATATTTTAGCATTAGAAAAGGTGGGCCCACTTGGGGGGAGGTTTAAAATTTGTTTGTGATTGAGTGCAGGAAAGTGGTTAGCGGGAGTTAATGTCGGCAAAAATTGTTCGATTGATTTATTTGGATTTTATTACCCATTTCAGCAGCACTGTAAAAATTTTATGATTATTTCTTCTAGTGTTGCAAATAATCCAAGCCTCCTTTTACAGTCAGCAGGTTTTTAACAATAATAGAGCAGTTTTTTTAAATTTTTATTTCTAACTTTTTCATTTCTAATTTATTCTTTCAGTTTTTTATTTTTATGTTTTAGCGGACCGAAGAAGGTGACGGTATGCTGTTGGTATCCCTGTGTATTCCGGAAGACACCGACCAAGGCACGGAAGAAGTCCATATCACAGACCTCCTGGTTCAAGAAGGGCTGGCCTTGGGTCCCACCCCCACCCCCACCCCCACTGAGCCTAAACTGGTGGAAGAAGGGACCTTGTCGGCCATGCAGTCCCTTTCGGAACAGTTTGATCGACTGAATTTGGCGGGACCTGACGCGCCGATGCCTGCTGGTGCTTCTCAGTCAGAAATTTTGTGAGTTTCAAGTGTTTGCTGAAAGGATTTTTGTCGACCAAATATTTCTGGCGTATTAAAGCTTTGTTAGATCAAGAGTACATAATAGATAAGAGTGTGACAGCTGGCAGGCTCTCTGTTGTCAGCTGCGGGTACATGCTTTGCACGATAACGGCTAACCACCCCTTCAAACGTAGGGTACGTATTTTTACAGACGTATTTTACCCCCCCCCCCCCGACATTAACCTTCCCCCGAAATCGCCCCTCCCCGGAATTTTGCTTCACCGGAAGTTTTTGGGTTCCCGAATTTTTCCCAAAAATTTATGCAGATTTTCTAAACAATTTCGGCTTCGAGGGAGATTGTTTATTAAATATGGCTATTTTCAGCCTAAATCCAGGCATTTTTGAGAACTTTTTGCTTTTGTACGTGCAAAATACGCCGAAATTTTGGCTTATTTTTGCTAGGAAAACCAGAAAACTTCTCCCCCCAAATATCCTCCCCAAGAAATTTCGCCTGGAAGTAAGCCAGCAAAACCGACTTTTTCCTGTCACAATGTTTCTTTTCCCTGTAGCGTTTGCCAGTTTTTTTTCTGTCGTTTTTTTCAGTCAGCAAGTTCGGAAAAAATCGCCAACAAGCAGCTCCGAGGGCGCCAGTGGTTCGGAGGATTTTTGGCAGCAATTGAATGATGAGCTTCTGTTGGCCGGCGACGACTATGATCCTTGTGGTGGGGCTGATGACGCTGAGTTTGTGGAACAGGTATTAATTAGTTAATTATTTATGTTATTAATTAATTAATTTTTAAGTTTTTTTAGGCGGGGGAGGTTAACTATAAATGGAAGCGCCTCTAGTTTTCTGTAGGAGAGGTGCTTGGCTATGGCTGGGTTGGAGATAAACAAGGGATAAGCTCCCAGGGGGTCCGGACGAAGCCATTTTCGAAAATTTTTTAAATTTTCAGATATTTTTGGGCCCTTTTTCTTTTCGGGTTGGGCCCCCTTTTTTCAAAATCCTAGATACGCCCCTGCCCCCACCCAGATATGGACTGGTGACAACCTTTTTTCTGGGGGGGGGGGGGGTTTGAGTAAGAGGCAGCGAATGCCGGGGTTTTTGCGTTTTTGCGCCGATTTTATGCCTAGTGAGCCGGTAAAGCGATTATGGGGAGGGGGCTGATTTTTTGTTACAATTTAGACATACCTATTTTAGAATAGAGGCTGATATTTTGGAGTCAATGTTGTTTTGTCAAAAGATTTTTGACCATGTGCCGCGCGACACATATGAGGAGGAAAATTGTCTTTTGTAAAATTGAAATGTTTGTAAATTGTGGATTATTTTTTAAATTGTAAACTGAATTGTTTCTGTTGATTTCTAAAGTTTTTTAAAGAATTCGCTATCAGATTCTGCAGACGAGTTATTATGTAATTGGCAGAGTATTTTTGGGGTTTTTTTCTGGTGTGAGGGCATTTATTGCGAAAAAGTCAAAAATTAGCATTTTTCACCTATTTTGCATGGAGAACCGTAAACGCTGAACGGTTGAATTTTGGCTAAGGCGCGCTCAGGCGAAGTCTCTGGTGGCAAGCCGGAATTTTTCGAAAATTTTCCTATTTTGGTTTTGGTTGGAAAAAGTTTGATGTTTGATATATTTTTTCTTTTTCATAAGTTGATTTACATGATTATTTGATTTAATTAATTAATTTTAATTTTTTTAAATTGAGCGAGATTTCCCGAATGAATTGTGTAAAACGGACGTAACTTGTGTTGAATTATTTTTTGATATAGTTTTCTAGGAATTTTTTGTGGGGGGGGGCGGATTTGCTAGCTGTTTTTCTAGCATACACTGTTAAGGTTGATTTTTATCGCAAAAATAGGCAGGGCAGATGTAATGGTGAAAAAGACAGAAATGACTAAAAATCTCCGGCATCACCGGAAGATGTTTGAAACTATGGGCTATGAAACTATGAAACTTTCTGAGCTAATTTTTCTGGAAAAAATTTGTTACTTAAAGGGGCAAGGGGCTCGTTTATATTGGCCCCCCCCCTCCCACTAGAATAAGAATAGAATAACAGATTTTGGGGTTGTCAGAAAATGATGATTGCGCAATTTTAATTTATGGTCTTCATTCCCCGTCTGATTGTAGATGTGAATGACCTTGCACTGATCTGATTCTGAGAACACATGTGCTGATAAATTCGTTTATTTTTAATTTAAATAAATTATTTTATGTATACCTTATAAATTCGATTAATTTTCTAAAGGTTTAGATTAGAACGGTCGCTGCACGTTTTCTTGAGGACCTTTCTTTCTTTTCAAGAAAGGATAGAGGGGAGCTGACAGGGTATATATTTTTTAGGGATTTTTTTCCGGGGGGGGGCCGGGCCCGGGGGGGAAGAAATTTTCGGGGGGGGGGAGAGATTATTTTGCAAAAATTAGCCAAAAAAAGGTATTTTTTGGTGTATTTTGCATGGTGAAACACTAAAAGTTCTCAAAAAATGCTAGGATTTAAGGTGTAAATAGCCATTTTTCGAAAAAATCTCCGGCGAAGCCGGAAAATTTTTAAAAATTTGACCATTTTTGGAAAAAATGTAGACCTCATTAAGGGGGCAGACCAAAATCCCGGGGGGGGGCGATTTCGGGGGGGGAGGCATTTTCGGGGGGGGGCCGCCCCCCCCCCGTAAAAAATACCCTGGCTGAAATTTACCCGGTCCTTTTGATCATAGGTGAACCAGGCTACAGTTTGCCCCCTGTGAGACCCCCCCCCACGAAAAGGTCAGACCCCCCACCCCCCCATACCCGCCCTCGACTACTCCCCCCCAAAGCCGAGCTCAAACCCCTCCTCCCCCCCTAAAATGGGGTCCAAACAAGAGAAAAAATGCCAATTTTTTGCAAAAATTTTTGCAATTTTTCAAAATTTTTTTAAAAAATTGGCTGGAAATAGTTTAAAACGCTAAAAAATAGGTTGTAAAACGCAATACGAGTAGTTTTTGAGTACATTTACGTCGAAAATAGTAGATTTTATGTCAAAAAAGGGCCATTTTTAGCTGAAAAAATTGGGTACAGTTTGGGTACAGTTTTTTCAAAAATTTCCGATTTTTTAGACCCCCCCCAAGCCAGATTTGGACTTTTCCCCAACCCAAACAGGGTGGTACACATTTGGCGTTTTGGTGATGAAATCAAAAGAGTGGTTGAGCCAGTAGTAACTCCACGCAAGCTCAAGTTTGAGTGGAGTTGTTAAAGCGAGTTAAAACAGTTAGTTAATTTTAGCTCTACTCTACTCTAATCTCTTTCTTGAAAAGACCCTAATTGAACAGTGAACAATTGATGCCGTGCCCACCGAAAAATCTGAGTTTTTCAAATTTTTGGAAACATCAAATTTTCAGCAAAAATTTCAGATCAGTATTTTGGAAATTTTCACTAACTAAGATATTTTTTTACGAATTTTAGCTGGGGGAGGGGTTGGGAATTTTGGGGGAAGGGGCAAACGTTTTCTGGAGGCAGAATCGCAAGAAATCCTCAAAAATGTCTGGAATATATATCTTTTGTTACAAAGAAATCGCCGGTCAAGCCGGAAAATTTTGCAAATTAGCCTATATTTGGCTATAATTTGGGCGCCCGAAAATGCCCGAACAGTGAAACCATAAAATTCGGGGGGGGGGCTGTAAAAATAGGGCTTGAAATTTTGGTCTCGCCCACCACCCTGCGATTGCTTCAGTTTTGACTTAACTGAGTCAACGATTATCTACAGTGGTTGATAGGTTTTTAGAGTTTAGTTTTTGACTATTTCAGTCTTTCAGAAAATGATGATCGTGCTACTTAAATTTATGGTCTTCATTCCCCGTCTGATGTTAAGTGTCATGACTGACCTAAATGCACTGTCTGATTCTGAGCATTCATTTTGTGTCGCTGAACTAGTCTTAAAAACTAAAAAGTAAACTTAAATGCTAGCTAGGTATTTTTAGGGGGGGAAGATGAGAAAAATGTTTTTGTGTGATAGTTGGTAATGCTAGAAAATGGGGATTGACTTGTTTTTTCTTGCTGTTAGTCAGTCCATGCGATTTATTTTATATATTTGATTGATATATCTCGCAGAAATGTGTAGTGTTATTTTTAGGGGACATAAAATCAGAAAAAATATTTACTCATACGTAAACAGTAAAACAACATGTACAAGACTATGAACGCGCGTATAGTGGGTAGTCAATGATTTTTCTAATGTAAGCTTTTCCGAGCAAGTTTTACTATCAAAATAGGCACTTGTGCTATTGGGGGGGAATACATGCTCCCCGTCAGCCATTAGGTCCAACTATAAATACTTATACCAGAATTTTTAGCGAAAAATTAGGATTCTCGTAGGATCTACGACATTTGCCCCCCCCCGGAAACTCCTGCCTCTTCACGACACCTGCCCCCCCAGCGACAGTTGCCCCCAAAATTAAAAAGTTTGTTTTGTACAACTGTTTGCTTTGTTTTCGGAGTGTATATATAGGTATTTGCCGTTAAGATGAATTCAGACACGAAAGCTGTATTATAACAGATAACAGACATGTCATTAAAGCTAAATCGCTTTTAATCCAAAGAATGAACTGTCAGATAGGCTAATTTCCGGATAGTCTAACTTGGGAAAGTCAACAAGAGTTTTTAATTATAATTGCAAGTTATTGTTATGGTCTTGTCAAGTATTGTCGAATTCCACTCTTTGCCAAACTTTTAGGTGAGTCTGAAGAAGAAGGAGGAATAATCAGAAGGGGAAAGGAATCTCCAGTAATAATCAGCAATTTTAATTAGAATTTCTTTGGATTTTCCTATGCACTGTCTCGATCAAAAAGCCATTTAACTTTTTTGTTATTTTTTTGTTATAACACAATTTTTAATATTGTCTTTCGCATTTACAGTAATTAATCAAACAAATAACACCCGGAAACAACAAACAGTATTACAAAAACAAAATTCTCAATTTGGGGGCAACTGTCGCTGGGGAGCAAGTGACGGCCTTCCGATTTCGTAGGGCCGTAAAATCCGTAGCAAGAAATCACTGTTTTTAAACGGTTACGTAACATTAAGCTTATAATAGGTGTATATAAATCATATAGCTAAAAATTGATAATCTTTTTGAAAATTTGATTTTGAAAAACCTGTTTTTTTCGGAGCTTCCGGCTAGTGCTCCCCAGGGTATTTTTGTAGCGGGGCCCCCCCCCGGATTTTGGTCTTCTCAATGAGGTCTATTTTTCCAAAAAATGGTCAAATTTTTCAAAAATTTTTCGGCTTTGCCGGAGATTTACCTTAAAAATGTTTTCATTTTTGGCTTAAATCCTGGTATTTTTGAGAACTTTTCAGAAGTTTACGTGAAAAACACGCCAAAAATAGCAATTTTTGGTCATTTTTACCAAAAAATCCCCCCCCCCCCCCCCCCGTCTTTCCCCCCGTTCGTGGGGGGCCTCTGGAAGCCCCCCCCCTCGAAAAATCCCTAAAAATACCCTGCCCCCTCACTAAAACATGCTAGACACCTGGTTTTCTCATATGTTGCATTCGTACAGAAAATGATAATTTAAAGTATTTTTCTTGTTTTCTTCATTCTCCCTCTGATGGTAATTTTCAGCCAATAGCCATGGACCTTACCTGTTCTGCCAAATCTGAGTATCTTGTAAATACGAGTATTTCCTTTGTTTTAATAATGAAGGATATTGTATGCCTTTTCTGGACTGAGTCAAGAATTATCTACAATGGTTGATAAGTTTTTTAGAGTTTAGATTTTGATTATTTCATGTAGGAAAATGATGTGATCGTGCAACTAAAAGTTAGTGGCCTCTGCCCCGTCTGATGTTAAGTTTTCATGACTGACCTAAATGCACTTTCTGATTCTGAGCATTTATTTTGTGCTGCTTTACTCCGTTTCTGCCATTGGGACAAAACCAAGACACTGGAAGTTTTTTAGGGTTATGAAAGTTGGGGGGAGGTCTTCTGAAAAGTGGGTAGCGGCAAGCCTGAAATTTAAATCCTTATATCTGCACTTTTAGCGTGAAATTAGCATTTTATTATGAAGCTTCGAAAAGAAATCGTTTTCTTAAACTTAACATGAGTTTATAGTTGCATGCTTATATGGACCCTATAGCTAAAAATTGATAAACTTTTTGAAAATTTGACCTCAAAGACGTATTTTTTGATATTTTTTGTAGGAGCTTATATATTGAAAATGATGATTTGTTGCATTTTTTCTATGGTCTTCATTCCTCGTCTGATGGGATTTTCAACCCCTAGTGATTGACCTA
>JASAND010021716.1:0-15918 GCA_030248195.1 Trissonchulus latispiculum
ATTAGCAACTTTAATGTATTTACAACAAATGTATAAAATTTAAAAAATTCAAGATTTATGTCAGTCGTAATGAAACGTTAAGAAACTGAAACAAGTGTTTGTAGGAGCTTCAGGTTGCAGCTAAGGCGATGATTGCTTTTGGGGACATACTGTTAGCATGCAGCCCAAATAAAGTTGAAATTTGGGGAATCTTTCCAAAATAACCCGTTTAGCGTTTGAACACCTATCGCAGACGAAAGACAGAAACCCAGGATGAAAAACTAATACCATTTCCTTACCAGGTGAGCCAAACCCAAAACTAAACAAGTTACCCCTTAAAAGGGGAATAATACCGCCGTAGAGTTTGGGATTTATGTGTTCAACGTTTTGTTTGTTTTCATCATACTGTTCTAGTGTACGGTGACGTTAGCTTTTGACTAATTTCAACTCCCCGACATTTACCGTTTCTGAGACAAAAGAATGGGAGAAATTTATTGCCATTTGCCACTGCCAATTGTGAAACTAAAATTTTACCAGAAGAAGGATTCGATCTGTGTCCGGAACACCCTAGCCACTACACTACTCTGACTATAGCAATTTTATCAAGTAAGCCGCGAGAGAGAAAGTTATCATTTATCTATATATGTTTATTTTAAACAATTTATTTTATCTAAATTCTGAACCAAAGCAAACACTAATGAAACAAATACAGTGCAAGCGCAAAATCAGTCTTTGCACACGAAAATTGTAACATCAGTTTTAGCAATTTATTGATCTGTTAAACCTCTGCCAATCAAGTGACAGGCAAATAACGCCCGATTTTCGGTAATATGAGAAAAGGCAGAGAGGGATCGTGTGCAAAACAATTTATAGGGCGTTGAAAATTAACTAAATTGTATGTAATGATGCTCTAAAAATTGCAAAATCATGGAAAAATTGTTGGGCAAAAAAACCTGCGTAACAGGGACATGCGTTGAAGATAGGAAGGAAATCCTCCGCGCCAAGCAATTTACATGCAAAACATATGAATGCAGATGGGTCAACCCTTTACAAGTATACCGCCTCCGGCGGTATAAAAAGATCTGTTGTTGCGTTTTCTTCGAGGGTAAATACGTTTTCAAACACGTTTTTATACATTACTTACATTTAAAATTTTCGTTTTCTAACAAGCTAACACACACACTCACACACACATGCTCACACATTTGTTTATTTTGAGACGCTTTCCCCGAGAAGTCTTGCGCAGGCTAATGTATGCATGTTATTGGAAACTAATAGACATGTTAAATTATGTTAAAAATACCTAAAATCAACAACAGTTTAAAAGCCAATATGTTTCTAGCATTCTTTGGTAATGTACAAACATTCTAAACAGAAATTTACATTGCAGCAAACCTAGCATGTGGCAGCTAAAGCAAACCTAGCAACCTAGCAAACTTTATGTGGCAATTACTTTAATGTCGATCCGCCAAACTCTTAGAAAGATGATGAGTTGTAGGGTTATCATGTGTTATTCTGGTCCACATTGAAACTCCAGATTAGTGACAGCCGTGCACTGTTCAGGATCAAAGTACACTGGGTTTCGAATGAAAATATTTCCTTTCCATTTTCTACTACTAAATGCTGGGACAAATGAAACTTTAACTGTTTCGTAATATTCGTTTTTAGCTGTCGGGTTGTCGTCCAATTCATAGGATCCAACCGTAAGTGACACGTTTTCTTTCGCTGGATACTTTTGCCATGCCGCGTTTGAGCCAAATTCAATCTTGTGGGCGTATACGGGAAAGGTTGCATAGGTTGAAAAGACATGAGACAGCTTTACTCCCACCTTGAAAAATCTGAAGTAAAGACACGTTCATTTGTTAATACGATTTGGTACGTCGCTTTGTCGTAACTAAGACCTTACAGGAGGCTAGCTATAAAATAAATGAGGTATCTCATGGATTTTCTTAATTCCATAATTTTGTCCACTTTGCAGAAAGTGATATGTCGACCATAACGATTTCAAATTTAAAAATTATTTTGTCACGTTTTTCAATTAACTGGGCCATATGGGCGGCATCAAATGGTACCTGATTACAACCTTGAGCGTTGAATGAGTTAACTTTTTATGAGTTAACCAGTTAAACTTTGGTTGATATGTATACGAGTATGGTTTTAAGACAACATAGTTTGATTGATAATCAAACGAAAAACTGTGAAGAGCTTACAATCTTTCTGTTACCAAAGTAGGAGGATAGGTGGAATAGTCGAATTTGTTGGCCCAGTCGTATTCCCACTTAGTTTCAGCTCCGGATTCATCAGTAACCTTAACTCCAAGTTCGCATCCTGGAGGAATTGCGTTTTTTGGATCACAACAATCGTAGTCATAGGGTGGGTCTGTAGTTCGAGCAGTCACATTCACAAACACTGCACGTATCCAAATAAAATTGGAAGCTGTAGCTAAAATACTAATTGTGACAAATGGTTAATTGGAATTTTTAACTGGAATTTTTCAACTGGAAAGGAAAATTTAACTAGACTCAAGTTAAAAGCGGTTCGCGACACAGGAAGGCAAAGTAGGTCATTTTAGAAGGAGTTAGCAACTGCGACAGCCTAAGTGCAGCCGTATCCTGTGTGGAAATATTCCCAAATTTCCATTTTCAAATTATTCCAAGGTGAGTGCTGTCTTGACAATGAATCGTCCTTTTGTGGCCCTTTACTGAAAGTAGATCAGTTGGTGGCGCCCCCCCCCCCTTTTTGCGATTCATTGTCAGGTTCAATTAACTTTGGAAAGAGGTTAACTTTAATTGGAGGTCTTGACTTCACAAGTGAAGCTGGTGCCTGCTGTTTTGTGAAACGGTCTATTGCTAAATTCTGTATAATTTGCTGAATTATTTTATTTCACTTGAAGTAAACTTGCGGCACTTAAAAGGATTGCAGTCTTTTATTATTAGTTCGTCAATGTAGGATCCGACTAGTTTCAAGCATGCACACGCTCTAGAACCTGTCAGTCCTCTATTTTATGTTGAGATGACTCAGTCATATCTCCACACCTTCTTCTGTAGAAGTCAAGTCCTTTAATTTTATCCTTAAATCAAAATCTAAACTAAATCTAAACTGAATTACTAAAGCAACTTGGCGTAGAATTTCTTTCGTCAGGTCTGCATGTTATTTGCACAGGACAGTACATAAATTTAGTTAACCTTAGGATTCGGACACTCAATAACAGTGCAACCTTAAGTTTTGGCTAAAAATTGGCAGACCTCATTAGCCATCTCAAATTTCTTTTACTGAAAATCCGTTTTATTCTGTCCATAACAAAAGTTTTCAAGCATCTTACTTGAGGAATCCAACGATGGCGCGCAGGGAAGGTAGGTTGTTCTTGAAATAGTATAAAATGCTTTCAATGAATCTCCTCTCCGAAAACTGAGTAGCATGGCTAGGGCTGTAGTGTAAAGGAGATACATTTTGTATATGAATTTCTTCAAAACAGGAGGAATATTTACTCCGTTTTCTACGTGTTGTCACTAAAAGCTGATCCCATAGCTTCTGAAATTTCACAAACACTTTGCTAGAACGTAAACTATTCAGTTGCACAAAAATTGAGCATAAAAATTTCGAGGCAACCTCTTCGTTACGTTATCAAGACGAATTTATCAACTACTTGATTGATCTAATCTATGCCTGTATGGCGTTTCGATGATCTAAAGTTTAAATCTATGACAAAGTAACATGCACTCGTAGTTTGGCATAATCTCGGATTTTTGGTTCTACATTGCTTTTGAATACTTTGTGCGTCAGCTGGTAATTAATTTTCTAGTTTACTATATTTTGTGATGACGACTCAAATGTGGGCTCAAAACATTGTGCGTAATCCATTTCGTCTGCTCTATTCAAAGCGCAGACTTATCCCCTACAGTAAATTAGAGGAACAGATTCATGGATTGGTGCTGTGATTTTGTTGAATATGATGCAAATCTAGCAAATGGACTCAAATATCGTAGTTGACGTTGGGAAGAAAGTCATTCCGCTCAGAGCTTAGGCAATCGGTCTCTAGCAATAACGCTTTCTTTTTACTAAACAGTAGTTAGCTGAAACAAATTAATATAAGTTATAATGTTTTGCACCCAAATGTCCCGATTATTATTTTTGATAAAGGGGACTTGAATTTCGAATGATACTTCAGATTTTCGAATTAGTATGAATAACAAAGTTATTTATTCTCAGTTCTGCCTCTGTTTTTTGGATAAACTGAGACCGCTCATGATATTTACAATCATTTCTGGTAATGTTAAAACAATGTTATACAATAATGGATTCAACCCAACTCGTTATTTCAAAATACAAACCTCTTATGATTATTCCAAGCAAAACTGGTAATTAGGTTGGTGTACGGTGTACCACAACGTTTCGTTTTAACTACGAATTCAGTTTTAACACGTCTAGATAAGAAGGTATTTTGCCAGAAAAGCGAAAATAGTTTAAGCGCAAAGACGAAACAGGGAAACTGAGATAAGTAACAAACATTCTTAGAAGACTAACCAATTAAATAAGTAAGATGCAGATAATTCAGATTGTTCGTAAACCTGACATCAACAACGCCAAAATTCAAAATAGTTTTCACCTATAAGCAATTAGTGATACTTGATTGAGACGGTCATTGGAGCTTGGAAGGATTACTAACTACGCAGAGCAGATTACATGTGGGCTCAGCTGATTGTAAATTAGAAGACGCTTTTTGAAGAAGCGCGAAAAATTTCTTTATAATGATAGTCTCTCCAAAACCAGCTAAAGGACTGCGGTGAGCAGCACCTACCATATGCTTCATATGAGTACCTGTCATGTCCTGAGCACCTACTTAAAAATTCACCAAATAACATCTACCCGTCGTCATTAGTGTAGTCATTCGTCATAGTCGTGACCAAAACATGTGAACACTTGGCAACTTTTGAGTACTAAGACTTGAAACAGTCGTCATGCTGAAGAAAGTTGTACCATTTTAACCCGTTATGACTGTATTGCAATGCAACCACTACATTGGCCGTAACTAAACAAAGGCTTGTAAGGGAATCAGGCATAGACCCTGGTAGAAATGCTACACACTCATGTGTTTACTGCAGTTTATTGGGTACATGATCGCCTTAACAATATTTAATGCATTTTTATCTGGGACATCGCTTTCTAATTTAATTTACATTCCGCTGGAGCAGAATAACTTCCCTGGTGTTGTAGTACGCAATGCATTTTCGCCATTATTATGCTATAATGTTTCTGTCTTCTATAACACACGGCTTTAAATTAATTTATTTTTGAAGTAACAAAGTGTTATTAAGATAACTTTAGCTTTTAGAAGAATCCACACTAAATCTACTGCAGCAATTTAAATGAATTTTAGTAAATAAATGATTTTAAATTTAAAAATACGTCGCGACGTGATTTGTGTCCAAAATCATCCGCAGCTGTTATTGATTAGTGAAGGTTCACAAACAGTTTATACAGTACAAGATAAAATGTAAATTGCAACAAATGAGATTGAAACTATTAGCGGTTGGTTAGCGACCGCCTTCTCCTCGACGTTCGAGAGTTCGAATAAAATTACGTCAAAGCTAAGCCTCAGCCTATTCCTATTGGGCAGTCCGCGAATCGTAATTCAGTAAAGAGGCCTGAATAATACAGTTAACGGCAATATCCATAGATCATTTCACTTTTCGCTTTCTATATTTTAGTTTTCTGCTGACTGTTACATGTTTTTGTGTTGGATATGTAAGTAAAACGACGACTCAAACATTTTCAAAATAATTGTTAAAGAAGCTGGCTTGTTTTCAAAAATTTACACTCAAAGGCACTGGTGTAACAACTGCTTTAGCTAAGTGTACGTGCAGGATGCATTCGGACAGATCACGTCTCAAGTAACTTCAATCGAACGGTTGCTTATCCATTTTGCTTCTCAGATTATAGCCATGCAGTTAATTATTTTCATATCCCTTTTATCTCAATGTCTAAGTTGCAATCAAAGTGAATTTGAGGACGCCAATATTTAACTAATAATATCTAAATAGCCCAACGACTGAATATTCTCCTTTTAGGGGTAATCTTGTTAAACTACTTGCATCTGCTATTGTAATACTTAATAACATGAGGTACAGAAATGTCGCCCATGTTCAAATTGGGTCATATACTTAATCCGCAGTATAGTAGTATATATTTGCAGCTAGAAGTTTCTTAAATATAAAAGCGGTGATAGAACATGTAATAAAAAGCTTGTGTTGAAACTGTAAGGAAAGCCTGAAGCGTGTTAAAACTTGTTAGAAGTTCCTAAGCTTTGCTACGTTTACTACGTTTTAAACGGAAAAAAGTTCCTAGCAACTTTTTGAATGTTAATACAAACCAAAAGTTTCCAAACTCTTAAAGAAGGCAAAGCCAGAGCATTTAATTATTTAATATTTAATAGATAATATCTAATTGTAAATATTTAGTCGTAAACTTCCTTTATTTTCGAACCGCCAGAGTTAAAGTCAAGATCCAACTAGTTTGTTTTGAATGAATGTTATTCAGGTCCACAGTGAAACTCCAGATTAGTGACAGCTGTGCACTGTTCAGGGTCGAAGTACACCGGGCTTCGAATAAAAATGTTTCCTTTCCATTTTCGACTACTGAGCGCTGGGACAAATAGAACTGTAACTGTTTCGTAATAGTCGTTCTTGGCTGTCGGGTTGTCGTCTAATTCATAGGACCCAACAACAAGAGAGACGTTCACATTCGCTGGATACTTTTTCCATGTCGCGCTCGTGCCAAACTCAATTTTGTGAGCGTATACGGGGAAGGTTGCATAGGTTGAGACGACATTGGAAATTCCTAGCCCAACCTTGCCACGTCTAAAATAAAGACATTCTTTTGTACAGCCGCATCAGCCAGTCACTTTTCCAGTTGGGTCATATAGCATTTGTTTTCGTAAAAATAAGGAATACTGATATTGAATATTTGTAGTGGCAATTACCTGGTGTTCTACAAGGCCATCAAAGCATGCATTACGTCCACAATGCTCATACCGTGGTAGCTCTACCTGCTCGACTACCACCTTACATTAACAAGCGTACCAATTCCTGGATGGTCCTGTACCTGTTTTAGCCCAAATTTTACCTGCCCTTGTACCTTATCTCAAGTTTGGGGGGAGGGTCCCAGCAGAAAATTTACTAGAAAAGGTGCAATTTTTTACAAATTTTGAGCGAATTTAGCGCTAAATTTGATATTAGCCAGAAATTGAAATAGCATTTTTACTATTCTACTAAAACATATGAAGAGCTTACAATTTTACAGTTACCAATCTAGGAGGATACGTGGAAAAGTCGTTTTTATTGGCCCAATCGTATTCCCACTTAGTTTCAGCTCCGGATTTATCAGATACCTTGACACCAAGCTCGCATCCTGGAGGAATTGCAGCTGGAGGATCACAACAGTCGTAGTCATAGGGTGGGTCTAGAGTTCGTGCAGTTACGTTCACAAACACTGCGCGTATCCAAATGTAATTGGGTACTGTTTCTGAAATATAGGGTGTGACATTTGTTAACATCTGTACCAACTGGAATTTGAAAGCTGTCAATTTTTGTCTAGATTCAAGTGAGGCTTTAGTTCACCAACACAGCATAACAATGGACGACATTTCTGAAATGAGTTTGCAACTATTCAAGCCAATGTGCGGCTTTTACAGCGTAGAAAACTGGGATGATCTACCACCTGCTGTCAAGAAAGTAAACTACTGGCTATATTTTCGTGACTGATTGCAGTCGGCTTTATGTAGAACAACAACAACTTGGTAAACGGTGAGGTTCAAATACTCATGCACAGTTAGGTTTCGAGTAAAATAGGATTCATTCACCTTAAAAATATAATGGATGTAATTTGGAACATGCCTTCATTAGTGTTAGTAAACAAATTTTTGAAACATAAATCTTACTTGATGATCCCAACGCTGGTGCACACGGAATGTACATGGTTCTCAAAATTCTGTAAAATGCCTTCAGTGAGAGCGCTGTACGAGAGCTGAGTAATAGTACAGAGTTGTACAAAACTGTGGATACATTTTGTACAAATGGATTCTATGCAGCCGCAATATCACCAATTCGTTGTTTAGTTTTCGTCACTAAGGGCCAGTGTCATTCAAAATGTTCACTACAGTAGGCTCAAACACAACACAATTCATTTTTAGAAATCCTCTCGCCACACTGAATTATATGATTTTTAACCTAGATAAGTTTATCATCCATGCTGAATTGATTCAACTTCAATTTCATTTTGCTATGGACAGTTTTCGCGAACCTAAATATAAAATGATTCGCAAAGTTAGCCTTCCGTTCGTACTTGACAAAAATTTTGGTTCTCATTGCATGTTGATATTTTGCGGTAAATACAGATTATGAATTAATACATTTTGGACGCCCTGCGTCCTTAGCGCAGACCGATTGAAAATAGTAAACGGAGGTAACGGATTCAAACATCTATGGGCTATGTGCTGAGTGGGTGTGTTCGATTCTCAGCGCAGATATTACACTATCCGCCTCAACGCTGTACAGGACATTATTTTGTCTGCCATACCCAAGCTGAAGAGAACCGAGCTACACAGGTGAATAAGACAACAGGAGAGAGAACAGGAATTAACAGGCCAGACATACTGGTTAGAGACAATTCATCAGAAGAGATCTATATTATGGATGTTTCCATACATTAACACAGAGTCAGATTCTGGGGGGGTCTACCCCGACCTGAACGAAAGATTTTACCCCTGAAAATTTCAGAAATTTTAAAGAGTCTGCCCCGAAATTAATGAAACATTCCAAATTTTTAACGTTTTTGACAAAAAATTAGTGAAAATGACAATTTTTAGCGATTTTTAAGAAATTTTTTGAAAAAATCGCTAAAATTTCTTAAAAAATTACCTATTTTTGATAAAAATCGCTGAGAGTCCTACCCTTTTTTTCACTTCTTTCCACATAAGGACAAGAGAGTCCACCCCTTTTTCCTTTTTGCTGGGGGGGGTCTACCCGTTTTTGTCGGTCTGGGGGTCCTGCCCCATTCCCCACACACGATATCCTACCTGGATGTTTCTATTATCAATACAACAACCTACCCCGGAATCATTCCAAAGAGCAAGGGACGCCAGCATTGCAGAATCCCAAACTGAATGCGAAGAACTACAGCAGAAGGTTACACACCCTTTGGACGCTATTCTGATGGGGTTACTTGGGACATGGGATCCTACCAACAACTCCATTCTAAGCCTTGCTGGTCTATCCAGTGCTAAATCAAGCCTCGGAAAATGCATTCTGCGGCAATTCATGGATCGAGAATGATATGGAACCAACATCAGTATAGTCACAAGGCTTACGCGCTAGTGCTCCAGGCAAACTCAATCAAGAGAAACGCTTGAAAATGCCTCCTCCGAAGCCGAAAAATCCTCTCCTCACTGGAGGACATTTGCACGACATTAAACAGTTCGAAAACTAGAAACATTAATAGTGTATACTCTTTATTATGGGAAGAGAGCAACTCCTGTTGTTAATTATAAATTTTCTATATATAACCTAATACTAATAAATTCACATTGGTTCTGTATTTCTGCAGAGTACTTGCTGCAAACTGAGAACTGCGAACTGCAAACAAACATCATTAGGCTGAACAAAATTTAATTCCAAATTTATTGCAAGAGCACTCACACGTCAATGTTTTGTGTTTAAAACGTCTGTTTGTTGTACCTAAAATCAATATAATGCTCGCGGTAACACTAGAATACTGGATTATTATTTTTACCAGCTTTGACGGGTATGGAGATTTCAGTCTCCGCTTCAAGCGTGCCGAGTACTTAAACAAAAATGTTAATCTTACGTTTTATCAATATTTGTAAAAACACAACAATTGCGTTAACATCATCCCAGATTTAGCAGTTGGCCCAACTGTATAATTCTTCTAACAGCAGAAATAGCTAGATAGATCCGAAGTGCATTCTTCGATGCAGCAAACCAAAGAGTGGCTAATTTAGCAAAGAAGACAAACTTAATACTCTACGCTGGATACCGCTAAAGGCTTGAATTTTTAGGCACGGTCCGACACGGCCCGTTGGAAATGTCTTCCCTGCTCCGCTCCGCCCTCTGAAAACATTTTACGACCATTGACAACGTGGTACAGAAAAATCTGGCACTCAAAAACCGTTTCACGGGACTTCAAAGCTGTGCCGGTGTTCCGGAATGGCACTACATCTGCAGCTACTCGAACTACCGTGGAATCACTTTGGCTGGAAGACTTTAATTATCGTATTACGCTCCGCCTTCTCGACCTGTACGAAAGACAACTAAGGAAGCAACATGCCGGCTTTCGGTCTGGGCTAGAGATAAAATCGCTGCAGCGATAAAATCTTCATTAATCGCCGGTAAATCGCAAGCTATGTTGGCCATGAGAAACCGACTGTGATCAACTTCATCAGGTTTGCCGCTGCGTTTAATAGTGTGCATCATGCCTCTATGTAGAAGGATCAGCCCTGCGAAAGTTTGTCGTTCTTCCATACTTAAACTTAAAGCATACTTAAAGATAAGTACAGCAGTGTAGCATCCTGTGTTCAGTGGCGGGCTGATCTCTCGCCAGGCTTCCCTATCCCAGCCGGTAACAGGAAGGGCTGTATTCTGCTCAACATACTGTTTAACATAGTTCTAGATTGGATCGTGAATAAGTCTGTTGGACCTTTACATGATGGTGTACTATGCAGTATTACTGATAATGTGGCAGACCTTGCATATGTACATAACATTGCGATCCTTCAACCTGATGAACAAAGTCGTGCCAAAGACTGATCGATCGTATTGCAACCAATGCCGGCTGGCTTGCTCTTCACATAAAACCGACAAACACTTTCACAATGTACTTCCACCTTGACAGACTTCCAAACCTGGCAGTCTACGGATGAGCAATAGAAATCGGCGATTTCTTCACTTATCTTGGCTCTGTCATCAGCAGTCAGCGTGTTGCTTCCTCCGACGGTATCCGCTCGAAAAGTCGCAAAAGCTTCACGAACTTTAGGCCAGCTTGGAGAACTTCAACCGCCGAGATCTCTCAACAGCTTAGAGAACGCGTTTTTGCAGCCAAGATCTCTTAGAAAACATAAAATGCGAGTCAAATCAAATCAAATGCAACGCTGCTTTCACATCTGTCCTACAGTACGCCTCTGAGACCTGACCCACAACTTGAGACGATGTGTCGAATATGGGAGATCTTCTAGATGTCTGCATTGAGACGTATTCATTACGGAGTCAAACGTACACGGCGGCTACATAACGCCAGAATCAGAGAACTCTGTTGCCATCAGCCCATGGGCGAAAAGATCAGAAAGAATCGGCTACCTTGGCTCGGTTAGTCTGCGAGGATGGATCAATCTGGCGCAACCAAAAACCTCCTCTTGGCAGTGCACTTACAATGCGGCTAGGTGCACGTGGGGCGGTCTTGTGTCCAAATACCTCGACCATCTAAAACACGGATGAGGCACGATCCAACTGGCGGAACACCGTCACCAACATCATCGTGGATCTTGCTGCGGACGGGAATCGGTAGCGAAACATCATATGGAAACAGGCCACAGCGCGTGCGGATGCTGAAGCCCGACTCGCTCCTGTACTCGGCCCGGTCGGCCCGTACACCTGGATTTTCCTTCGTCGGCCTGTCCGGCCCGTTCCACCTTAGGCCCCGTAGAGCCCGGCCCGCGGGACGGGACGGGCTTTGGGTTTTTCGTTGAGGTTTCTACTCTGGTCACGGAAGGCAAAATATATGCTATATTTGCTATCGCCTGACCCCCCACACGTTGGCCCCTTCTTGCATCTTACATAGTTCCATACGGGGACGATCACTCACATATATTTTGTACATGCGAACACACAAACTTGAGAGCCCTTTCCCAAATTTAGCTGGCCTGTTAACTTAAGCGTGTAATTATGCTAAGGAGTGAGAGACCGCATTTGAACTCCGTACCCACATAGGGGTGGCGCGAAATGGGGTCAATATGTGGCAGTCAAGCGAAAGCAAACGTTTTTCGCCCTCACTGCACTTTTAGCACACTCTTATAATTATTGTGCTTTTGGTATAAACTAAAAGAATACCTATTCCTAGGTGAGAAAACAAAAGGAAATAGCATTTCAATAGCCCTTTGCCTGAAAGTCATGAAATATTTATTTCCTATATAATTTTATATTTTTTTATTTTAACTTATTTTTTTATTTCCTATTTATAAGCCTTTATTTCCACACTAATTAGATCTTCAATTAAATTGAAATCACTAAATCAAAGCCTCAAAAATTTCCTTTGTAACTACTGTACAGATAATAAGAAAAGTTCGTCAAATGTCGTCTGAAGCAAAAGATTCAGTAATAGTTTTATCCGAAAACTTATTAGATACACTTGGTTGCAATGTTCAACTAAGCTTGGCTCGCTTATTGACTGCCTTGAGCGGAATAGTTATGGCTATGGCTGTTCATGCTTTGATATCACTTTTTACAGAAGTGCCAACGATATGTTATACAGCTATTTGATAGAGGTGTCTAATGATACAACCGTTGTTTCCAAAGAAAGTTTACTTAATTCGACAGCAAACCCAAGAAAGCTTGCATTTATAAAACGTGCTAAAACAAATCTATAAGCCGAAATTAGCTTCATTGTATCCATTGCAAATGCTAATTTACATTTCGGCATGATAATGGCATAATAAGTTTTCAAAAAATAGGTTCACAAGTTTATATTGTTAAAGCCACTGCTTTGCAGGGTATGCTGGTTTCAGCTATGTTTCCATAAGTAACTCTATGTGCGAAAAGAATTTTACTCATTTTCTGGAATATTTGCGAGCATTCGTTATTAGTAAATTTCACTAAACATTGTAAGATTTTGAAAAGTGATTTTATACAAACTTGACAGATGACGTAATGGAGTATTGCTGAGAACTGTTGCTCATGTTGCTGCTACTAAGGGTGCTGCTGTGCTGTCTGTTATCTCTCGGTTTTGCGAATTTGCGGTGTTATCACACCCTTTCATTCATGGAAAAACATCTAGCAGGAACCAGGCATTTAGTAAATGTTGTTTTCATCGTGCGGTGCGCAAGTTTAAAAAAGTAAATGGAATTTATTAACTGCACTTGTTGTATGCAACGCTTTCTCTATATTTGTTTTTATTGTATTAGTGTTTTCCGAGATAGCTATGAGGTATCAAAGTAAAGTAATATGATAAGAAACTTGTTTGGACCGAAACTTTAATATGAAAATAAAGTTAATTTATTCATATTTAGTTAAATACAGTTTTGTATGAATATTCAAGAGTGCTCGATCGAGTGAAGTGACTTATTGCAGACGCACCGTGAATTTCCTTGATCAGAAAACATCCGAATTTGGCGCTTTGGAGTTTTGGATAAGTCTTAGAGTTTTTTGAGAGAGCAGAAGTTAGTCGTCTGATTTAATTTGGCTCAGTGGAAAGACAGGACAAACAAACATAGCACTTTGTCATAATTGGTAGGGGCTATTGGTTTGACCTTCGGTAATTAATCGCAGCAAGTCAGGTAAACAGTACGATATCCTATGCAACGTATACGTCACTTCCCCGAAAACCTCGCAGATCCTGGTAGTTTAAATAAATGTACGCCAAGTATGCTTACTTTTTTATTTATAGATATTACATCTAATGGAACTTCAACAGCTTCCAAAGGAGATTCTTGCAAAAATCGTTAAGAACATTCCTTGGCGAGAACGAGTTCCCCTGGAAGGAACTCTTTGCAGAATCCTCAGTACCGTGATCCTCGAATCCTATAGTCATGTTGACGAATTGGTGATTGGATTGGAAGAATCTTATTCTGGCCCCATCACAATGGATCAGCTAATCACCTGGTCTCAGTCCAGGTTTTCGAGTCTATCAAAACTTCACTTGATATCTTCTGTCAACTCGGATCTGATGGTGTTGATTAGTCAATGGCTGCCTAATTTGCATATTCTCACACTCACCCTACCTGGCGCCCCTTCAGGATCATTTGGAGTGATGAGTGACGAACAACGGCAAAGCTTACTTTTAGTCTATCCGAAAGGCTTGGTTCAATTGCGGTTTATCAGCAACTGTGGCGCGGCTTGCTTCTGGGATTCGCTTTTTCTGTCAAGCCTATGTGCCACTCTAAGACACTGTTGTCCAGAGTTTAAATCACTAATCTTAGACTGGAATTGCCGCATTTTGCCCTGCAATACATCCGAAGTGTGGTCTTTCCTCCAGCAAGCCCAGTTATGCGTTGAACGACTCTATTCTGCCTTTTTAAAACTTTCAAACAACGATTTAGGCTTTTGGAAAAACTGGCCCCAATGTATTCGATCGGTACGATTGGCCAACCTTCGCATCACTACTGAGCTCTTGCAAGTTCTGCATGAAATTCCCAATTGTAACCTGGAACAGTTAGTTTTGGACAATGTAGACTTGGGTGCTTCCAGAATTCCATCAGACCTGTATATTTTCCCCAATCTCAAGCGTTTGACGATTTCTACGGATCACAATCGATTAGATTTCGACTGCTTAGCCAGTGGCGGTCAACTGCGTTCATTTCGCCTAGTCAAATCGGCATTTTTCAATTTGACGCTGATTCGAAATATTGCCATCAAAAATCCGTATTTGTCGGAGCTATCCTTGGAGCATTGTGGCGTGGTCTTTGCTCACGGGAGCGCTCTCTTACTTGCATTGGCGCCAATCGGTTCCTTGCGAATTTTAACCATTCAAGGCACGGACTGGATAGAGGGAAAGAAATATTTGGAGAAGGCTGAACATAACAATACCGTTTCTTTAGTTGAAACACTGAAACTTTCAATATTCTTAGATGAAGATCCTGACACATTTTTTAATTTTCTATCAATGTGTTACCCTTATGTGAAGCATTTAGACCTGGAACTCCATTCTGACTTTTCGAATGAGAAGAGGAGCCAAAATCTGTGCATTCTAAATTTGCCTGTGCTAGAGACATTGGAATTAAATTCTCCTTTCTCTGAGAGCTTGCACAGTTTTAATGTGAACTGCATATCGACTGGTAGAAATCTGAGGGAAATAGTGATTTCCAGAAACCCCGCAAGATTTCAAAAGGCACCTCCAACTAAAGCTAAATCGGCTACACTTCAGTCATACAGTCCGACATTTTGTTGTAATCCCTGGCCACTGTTGCAAACTCTAGATATGGCAAGTCCCAGTTTACGCCGTCTAGAAACATCCTTTCCAAGTGACCCCAACCACAGCATAGCCACCTACCTGCCACCGTTTGTTGACCGCTATGGTGCGTGCTTGACCTCTCTTTCCTTGGACATTCACACACTCACCGGAGATGAGAAGCGAGTTGGAGCCAAAACCCTAACACAATGCCTTCCGTCACTCCAGCGTCTGGTGATCACAGAATACTCATCGGCTAGCCGGCCCTGTTTTGCCGTCTATTTTGTGGCATTTCGTCGACAGCGAATTCAGCAGACGATTCCAGACAGTTCCTATTTCAAGTCATCGTCTGAACCCACGTCACTTGCTTATTTGTTCTTTTCTTGCGAAGAAAGTCTAGTTTTCCGACTGACTTCGGCATTGGAGAAACAAGCAGTGATGCACTTCACGGGCGGCCGGCCTATATCTCAAGAAGCATCGCAGCTTCTTAATCCTTGCAATTCTTCGTCAGATTGTCGGCGCCCTAATTTAACAAATCATCATCTGGTATTGGATGGTATTGGGACAGATTTTATTGATCTTTTTGAAATTAAGGAAGTGATTTTGATTGTATGGAGATGAGTAATGTATATATTAAAATGTTGCGTTGGAAGCATATATTTTTTATGTATATTTGAATTTTAAAAATTCTCAAATGTTTCATTACAATAAAAGTATACAACAATTCCATGTTTTCTCATGCATGAAGAAATCTACATCTTGACTACTGGT
>JASAND010021717.1:0-17198 GCA_030248195.1 Trissonchulus latispiculum
GACTAAAATGAAAGAAACCAGCTTTGTCGCCGAATAGGGAATTCCCTCCTTCCGCCCTATTCGCGCGAACTTATTGTCTTTCGGGAGGAAATATATAGGTAATTATTCTGTTAGGAACTGCAAACGTAAGCATTGCGCTCAATATGACATTTCCCGTACCGGTTGCGTGGAGGTTAGGGCTGGGGTGGCGCTAGATTAATTTCTTTTTGAGCTACATGATCCGTAAATATTTTATGCATACAACCGCTAGCAGGACCAACAGAAAGCAACAATAAGTATATATGCAGTTTAAACAATTTGTGGTCGACAGTCCTTGTGCTAAAACATATACAATCAATCGCATTTCATTTTATATAATGTTTGATTGTATCAATTCTCGGCAAGATCAGCACAGAGCACACCTATATTTATGCTCTCAATGTTTCTGATAGCACATCGAAGACAGCGTATTTATGTCTGTGAAAACCTTGACTTACGTAAGTGCTTGATAAAACTGTTGTTTTGCATTGATAAAACTGTTGTTTTGCATTCTGAAGTAATTCTGCCAAGCTCTCTCATTATTCAGCAAAGCAACACATAACAGGCTTCAAAGTTCGCGCGAATAGGGCGGAAGGAGGGAATTCCCTATTCGGCGACAAAGCTGGTTTCTTTCATTTTAGTCGCCGAGTAGATTCCCTATTCAGCGACAAAGCTGGTTTCTTTCATTTTAGTCGCCGAGTAGATTCCCTATTCGGCGCACAAAGCTGGTTTCTTTCATTTTAGTCGCCGAGTAGATTCCCTATTCGGCGCACAAAGCTGGTTTCTGTCATTTTAGTCGCTGAGAAACGGCATTTTTCCGCTTCAGCAGAATCTCAGTTGTAACCATGCACCGTGTATTTAACATTCAAGTCTTTCCCTATTCTACCAAGTTGGTTGCCCGTCGAGGGCATTTTCCCCCTAGTAGTAAATCGACTACGCTCGTTTCAATGGGCATATCTCCGAAACCGACGGAAGTGACCACTGGTCTGGCTTATCCCTAGTGGGGGGGTGGGGGGCCGCCCCCCATTCGGCGACCTCCCCACCCCATTCGAGGAGCCTCCCCCCCATGAAAAGCCCCCCCCATAAATCCCGACCTCCCCCCCCCATAACCCCAAAAATTGCCAAATTTTACCATTTTTATTACCCTAAATTTTCAAAAAATTTTCCAGCTTCGCCGGATTTTTGACTAAATTTTCGCTATTTTAGCTTAAAAAACACCTAAAATTCGTCATGTTTTAGCGATTTTTAGCAGTCAGTACGCAAAAAGCCCACAAAAATTCGAAATTCGAAATTTCTAAAATATGCCCCCCATTTTGGGTGAGCCCCCCCATCGATGGCCCCCCATGAAGCCCCCCCCCATAAAAAATTGCCAAGGGATAAGCCAGCTGGTCGCTACAGCCTATGTGGCCTATTGACTACTGGTCGAACGGCCTAAAACAGCGTTTTTCAGCGTTTTGGTTGAGGGCATTTGACTACGCTCGTTCCAATGAGCATATTGCCGAAACCGAAAGAAGTTACCAGTGGTCTTGCTTGACCAGTGGTCAAACCCCTTAAAACAGCGTTTTTCGGCGTTTTGGTCGGTGGCATTAATAGTAAATCGACTGCGCTCGTTTCAATGGGCATACGTATTGCCGAAATGGAGGGAAGTGACCAGTGGTCACTACGGTCTATGGGGCCTATAGACCAGTGGTGTTTGGAGAGGCGAAAAAGTTTTATCCTTATACCACCCACAAACAGAGGTTGCAGCGGCCGAAGCTTGGGGCGGAGGTGAGAATTCAGTGGTACTATATATTGATATAATCAGTTTTCTGCTCTACCTACGGCACTGTTCAAGCTCCTTGTATCCATTACCGCATTGCTGGAAAGGGATCCTTTAAAATGACAGAAGGACAAGAAATAAAAATGCTCCTCTGGAGCATAAAAAAAGTAATATGGGTGATGGTGAGGTTGTAAAATCAAAAGAGGACTAGTCTTTAAAATGCTTAATATGGGGGCTAGGTTCAAAATTGGAAGAGAACTAGGTTGGGGGCGAATTAATTTGGGCACGGCTTGGCCGACCAACCCATATTGGCGGGTTTTACGGCTCCCGCCTTACTTCTGTCGGATACAGAGCTATCAGTGTCAGTCAGTAATTAAAAATTTAAAAAAGTAGAAAATTTTTAATTATTTTTGTTTTTTTGTTAAATGTTTTGGTTGGGTTGGGAATATTATTTAATTTATTATTATGGGGGTGGTGGGGAGCGGAGGGAAGGAAATGAGATCTAAGGAGCATTTTTATTTCTTGTATAAGTGACAAGTGGAAAATCAAAAGCAATAACTGCATATCATGAGGCATTTCGACGAACTTCAAAATGAGCCAAGAATCTCTCTAGCCCTTACAGTAGGTGAGATAAAGTATATACGACTAAACCGCGATTAAAAAACAAAGCGGGCGAAACCTGACCCTACTGTTTTTTGCTTGTAGTGTGCCAAAATAATTTCGATTGTTTTTCCATTCAAATGAGCTGGTTATATTTAGTAGAACTACATAAAGATTCCAGCCTTTTTTCAAAAATCCTTTTAAATTGGCTTTTGAAAATCTCTCTTGTTTGTGTTTGGTACTGGTATCGCGTTGTGCAAATTTGACCTTACAGGCTCCAATTCATTACGCAAATAGATGAAACTTTCAAAATATAGTATTTTGGTGCTCTTTAACATTCTGGGACCAGTCCCGCATTTTTAGATGAAAAGATTATTATTCTGTCAGTGCGTAGTCGCCACACCGGATTGGTTGTTATGGCCGGAAAGAGGGCACACCTGGGCTGGCCTGAGGTGGGTTCGTCAAAATCACAAGCTAAACGACTGCCCGTCTATAAGAATTCTCAGCGAGTCACTATCGGCGATTGAGCGTTTATCCGGCGGTCAACCGACATACGGTTTTTTGCGTAAAATACTGCGTATTTACGCAGTCGAGCTTAAAAATACGCAGTCAAAAACAAAAATACGCACCAAAATACGCAGAGGAAAAATTCGGTAGCAAGAATTTCCAGAGTGCTCTAAATTAATTTTTGGGGCAATTTCAGGGGGGTTGGGGCTGTGTTTTTTTGGGGGCGCCCCCCTCCCCCCCCCCTCTTTGCTTCTTGTTTGTTTCTTTTTTGTTTCGTGGGTGGTTATTTGTTTGTGTTTTTATTTTTTAATTTTTGATTTGTTTTTTTTTTTTTTTTGTTTTTTTGTTTGTGGTTGTTGGGTTTTTGTGTTTTGCGTTGTGTAGTGTTATTTTTGTGTTTTTAAAAAAAAAAAAAAAAAAAAAAACAAAATCAAAAAAAAAAAAACACATTCTGAACCGACAGCTGTGATCCAACTGGAATGGGAAATAGGGGAACACCTTGACCTCCGTCCTGGCGCTGTCTGAAATCCGAGTGGAAGACTTTCGGGTTTCCAGCCACTGTGGAATCCATGGCAACCAGCAGGTTGACAGACTTGCGGAAAACGGTAGCAACCTACCCCAAGAAGCCGTTGCCATTGATATACATGTATATGCCAACCGCTGCAGCGGTTCTGAGAAGAAGATCGGCAGAGTCTTGGCGAGAACAACTTGTACACGAAAGAACTAAAACTATTTTCGAAGATCGTGGTCCAGTTCCACCTGAGCTGGAATATGGCCTTTCGAAAAGGCAAAGGATCATCCTGTCGCTCCTGCGTACCGGGAAAAGTTTACTACTGGCCCAATACCGCAACCAAATCGACCCCAACGGCTGTCCGTCGACCCTATGCCCTGATTGCCTAACTGAAGACGAGACACTTGGAGCCTGTCCGGCAGAGGCGTCTGAACTGTTCTGATGGTCTGGCTCTCCTATGGAAGAACCCCACCGGGGTCCTGGGTTTCCTTGGGGTACCGGGCATACCTAGCCCGGCAATATGGCCTGCCACAAGGATGATGATGATGATTATAAAGGGGGGGGGGGGCTTGGAACCACCTCCGTGGGAAATCCGATGGATACGGACCCCATCAAATGGAGATCCCCACAGGTGCCCCCTGGAATCCGTCTGGTCAACGGCGCAAATGGGTTCCAAACTCCCGGGAACATGGAGTCCTCAAATTATGCTACTGAGCGGTTGGGTCCAATCCCCCCACATCATTTCCATTTCGGATTCTCCGATGTGTGGACCTGACTATGCAAAGACGTGTGCTGGGCCAGTAGATGCCGAAGTGCCCTCTTGTATCTTTTCTAGGCCGATGGAGCAAGGAAATAAACAACAACAATATATAACATGATGAAAGAAGGCACCAAAATGAACATTTTTGCTTTTGCAACCTTTGAGCTGTCTCTAGTGGTTAAGTCAGCATAAGCCAAAAACGACTTTTGGGGAAAAATGGTGATTTTCGAAAAAATCAGTTTTTCAAAACGACTGCCAAATCTTACAGACAGTTTTGTCTTCTTTATACTCAATCCATACACGGTCTAACTGCACATTTAATTAATGCCTATTAGCTGGTATTCATTGCTTTAAGCTAGATTTGGCCGAAAGACTATTTTAGCAAAACTGCGATTAGTTTGTTTGAACATCGATTTCTCAAAAACTACCCAATGGATTCGCGTAATTTTTGGCTGGATAAAAATTCCCCCTATTGCGGAGGGTCAGTTTTCTTGGTTTGAGCTAAGACAACTCCAGTTGCGAGAAAACTGAATACAAAGTTGCGAAATTTCGGGTCACAGTACATTCGCTTTATTTTCTGGAGTATTGTGAGGTTTTGAGCCAAATCCAAGAAACTGTCAATCGGCACACATGTCCTTCATATCATGGCACAAGAAGAAATTTAGGCTGGTTCTACAGTTTTGAGAAATCGAAGTTCAAAAATTTTTTGGTCTATATTCATCCTGAAAGATATCAGTATGTAAGAAAATGTTTGATAATTTTTGCTAATTTTGTTAGTTTCGTAAGCTCATGTGAATGTACAAATTATAAGCTTTAATCCGATCTATAAAGCTCTTTCTAACTGCAAAAATTGCGAAAGTTACAGCGTTTTAAAGAATAACCACAAAAGCACTGCACAAAAGGATACCACCACCTTAACACGTAAAACATACGTAGGCATATACTTTAGAAGTTTTTGAATATTACTATTTTTGCAGTTATAAATTCAAATTTAGTTAGCGCAGACGACGCAAATTTGTTTTCTTCTTGCTCTGCTTTGATGAAATTAACTTTTCTAACCTTCACTCCAAATCCTGACGGGGCATGTGGCCGCATGCCCCCTGGCTGCGCCCCTGCCAATTATAGTTACATTTATATCTAAGACACATGCATGGTCACTATTAACATTTTCTTTATTAAGTACTAATGTATCTGGATATATAAATACATATAAATCATTAAATATACTGTTGTCGTTAATTACCGTTATATCATCAATATACCTAAATACATATCTAAGTTTGCTTAATAAGTTGAAGTCATGTTTATACAACAATTTTTTAACATATAAAAATTCGTAGTAAAACAGAAATAAATTAGCTAACTGTGGGGCACAATCTGTACCCTTAGGTATACCCACAGCCTGTTTGAATATCTTATTACCACAGGAAAAGTAAAGGTTATTAAGCAACCACTCTATATTGGATAGTAAGTCTTCTTTTGATAAAATTATTCCTTTATTAGTATTAATACCCCATCTAGCATTGTTTTCGTAAACAATTATTTTACGATTAGAGTTATTAGCATAACCTAAGTTAATTACATATTTAAGAGCTACTATTATACATTCATGCCTAATGCTAGTATATAGTTGACCAAAATCATAAGTATTAATACTATGAGCGTCTCTACGTTTATTAAGTTTTTTAATAACATTAGATATTGCTGATGACCTATCAATTATCCAGAACATATTAGCTAAATGTCTATTATTTTTATTTATTGCATTAGCATACACATGCAACCTATCCATAATCAATTTTAGTGCCTTACCAACACCCTTTGACATTTCCTTATTAATTGATCTGTTACTGGCAATAATAGTTCTATATTTTATGGGATTTTTATGAAACTTAGGTAATATATGAATAAAGGGCAAACTTTCATACGCATTATTAGTAGGCCAGCCCATACCTTTAATTTCATCACTGATTGTATTTTTTAAGGTATTTATATCTATATTTTCTACTGGTACATATACATCATTAGTACCATTATTATTAATGATACCAAGTTCGTTTAGGACTGTTTGAATGTAATGCTTTTTACATATAATTGCATAAGTTTGAGAGGCTTTATCAATTGAAGTGAAAACAAATTTATTTTTTAAGTTTAACAATCTTGATTTAATAATTTCATAATTATCAATACCATAGGAATGATTACATTTAGTATATATTAGATAAGTAACTAAATATATCCTCGCAAACTTTATTCATCCAATCTGCAAACAATCCATATGTTTCATTAAATTCCAAATTTTTGAGCCGTATTAGCTTAACAATATATTTATAAATACCCACACTACAGCTGGTAAAAGCTAGACTACTATCATTAAATACCCTTAGTCTATATTTGCATCCCATACTAAGTATATTTTCAATTTCACTATCGTTAACTACCCTAACGTCGCCAGTAACTACATGTTTAGAAACGGGACATTTAAACTGTTCACTGTACAATTTACAATCACAATCCATCCCATTCAACATGTAATTATCAATATTTAACTTATTGATTGTATCTTTATAATTAAATATCTTAGTTAATGCAGGTTGATCATACGAATACATGACCATAGGTAAGGCAGATGTAGTATTCTCCAAAGGCCAGTAACGCTTGTTTTTATTGAATATTTTATTAAACGGTACTTTATCAATAAGCTTATTTACGACTTACGACGAGTACTACAAGTCGCAAAAAAGTTTTGGTTAAAATTTCCACCTTTGAAAATTTTCGCTTCTGGACAAGTTAGGTCCGTTTGTTTTTTTCCGTATAAGTCACGCTTGGAAAAATGCAATTTTCTGTCGGAGTGTTAGAACAATCTGGGCATTTTCAGCAGGTAAAGTTTGGTTTTTCTGAACGTATATACCCCGAAAGTGAACCTTTTTGATATTTTTTCGCTGCCCGGCCCGGCCAGCCATCTGTACGGCCGGCCAAAAGTGGACTTGGCGCTAAAATGGCCAATTTTTTGTCAAAGCTACAGGACTCAGGGAAGACGCTAGAGAGACGTGGTTTGTTGCATAAGGATCTACGGAAGGGTTTATATGTCCTAACGAGGGCGATTTTTGATACTGGCCAGGATCGTTCTGGCGGCCGGCCCAAAGTTGGTCCGGCCAAATAGCCATTTTCGGAAAATTTCTAAGTCCCAACTCTACAGGAAATAGTCAAAAATAGGCCTAAATAAGCTTATTTTTGGGCCATTTAGTGGGACGCATATAAGGGTTATTGGGGTCGCTGAACACGATGAGCATAGTCGCAGCTCTGTGCGGTGCTGCTATCGTGCTGTACTATTATGCAGCAACCGTAGCACGCTGTCTGTAGACTTACTGTACACGGCGAAACATATGAAACTTGGTGAAAATTATGTCTGTAGTAAGGGGGAACTGTAGCTATGTTAGTTGGTGCACTCTCTAGCTTCCACCGTGCTGTATGTGCTGCCCCAAACACAGCACCATCGATAACAAGTTATTCATTCGTCACTGATATTTGAAATTCGGCATGCAGATAGTTTAGGACATGACAAACTATTACAGATACGTTTCGTATACTTATTACGATGTTACTATGTGGTTGCGCTGCAGTAGAGTGCTGCGGAAGCACAACACCGGCCTATAACTAGCCACAGGTAAGTTTCAATCGTCCGAAATTTTGCGTACAAGTGCGGCAGAGCATTGCAAATTGTGTTTTATGAGTTTCCTTCACCGACAGTAAAGTTTGCATTTGGTTGCGCTGCAGTAGAGTGCTATATGCTATACTGAGGTCGGGGGGAAAACCAACCCGCAAGTGGTGGGGAAAAAACCAACCCCCTTTTGGGCGATGGGGATGAGCTAGCGGGCTCAAATTTTGCATGCAAGTTGGTAGGGCCCATCCCACCTACCACACCAAATTTGATCTAAATCGGACCACTTTTGAGCATTTTGTGACATTTTTAAAATTTTGGCATTTTTGACCCCCCCCCAAAATTCAAAATTTGCCTATTTTTGAAGGCCTGTAAAAAATTTTCCATAGCAGTTAGATAATAACTTTTAATAGTTTCTATTAGAACAACATGTGCTCTTTCCAAAAACGTCGGTCTCGCCTTCCTGCGACGCTTGGCAAGCTGCCAGCAGAATTTTTACAAAATGGGAAAAAACCAATTTTTGCTTTTGCTCCCAAACTCCCAAAAATGGTTCTTAGTTGCTCAAAAGTCATCCACATAGCAAGTTTAATGCGTTCTTTCACATGAACAGCTCAAAATTGCATTTGGACTTGGCAATTTTGTGCTAGCCGGTAAAAACCTCATTTCGGCGGATCGGCTGTTTGGCTCAGCTAAAGCGGCCAAAAAGTGTTCTGACACAAAGAAATACACGAAAAACACTGAAACAGTTTTTATTTTAATTTATTTCATCGAATTTCGAAAGATTTACAAATTTTTGCATTTTAACATAGAAACTGGCAAATTTGATGAAACCTAGCCAGTTGATGCTGCAAATTTTGATGTTTGATTTTCTCACTTATTATAAGGAATATCGCAAAAATAACTGCAGATATGAAGTCAGCGACGCCGATTTTACCTGTCGCATGCATAAATTCGCTAATATGAGTTACCCTGAGCGAATACTGGGGTTGGTTTTTTCCCACCGGTTGGTTTTTTCCCGCCATTGGGTTTTTTACCCCGGCTAATTAACCGTTAATTACTAATCAACGGCAGGACCTAGAGAGGCGATTTATATACCAAAATGACAGTCTAGACAGGGCTTGATAAGAAAATAATTTATAGCCGGATTGCTCCACTGGGTAGTTCTGCAGAGTCCAAAAAGTGACTACCTTGGTTTTTTCCCCCGACCTCTATATATATACAGCAACTAAAACTATTGCAGCCATGGGTACTGGATGTTGAATTTCTGTCAAAATAGAGGAAAAGGAAGAACTTGGAACTTTTCAAGCTTCTTTGTTTGTATTTTCGGTTGACGATTAATGATGGCGGAATTTTTAAAGTTTCTTTCACACACCTTTAACGTTTCTGCTTTTTACTGAGAACCTTAAAAATGAAATAGGACAAGAATAAAAATGCTTCGGTGGAGCATGAAAAATGCATTATGGGTGACATTCGGTTGTAAATGGACAAAGGACTAGGTTTTAAAACGTTAATATGGGAGGGACAGGTTGTAAATGCCAGGAGGACTAGGTTAAAAGCGCACTAATATGGACCAGCTTCGCTGAACAACCCATATTCGCGGTCACTCATGCTCCACTCCACATGACATACGAGTAAGATCTACATTCTTCAGCTTTCAAAGCAAGCGGGACGATTTTGAAATATTAAAGCTTATTCCAAATAAACAGTGCAGTTCTGGTAGAAAGGTGTTCAAGGTGTTTTTTCTGCACTGTCAGCGCAGAATCTTGTATTAAGTTGATGCGAAAGGCAGTTGACATTATGTATATACGTGTATTATTAAGTTGTTTAATAAGGAGCACGACTATATACATACATATATCATAGGGGTCGCGGCAGCGACCCCTATAATATGTGTGAAAAGTGGCTGGAGACAGTGTAAAATAAGCTGCGCAGAAGCTGCGCAAAATCCTGCGCAGATCCTGCGCAGATTTCATGCGCAAATTGTAGAGCACATCGAGTTTAGTATGTCTGTGAAGTTTCAGCCCCGTATCACTTACCGTTAAAAAGTTGCGCCCCGGACCGGTTATGGCGGCGATGTTTTTTTTCCGGTTTCTCCTATTTGATGGTTGTATTGTACATAATGTTCGCCGCTTTCACGTGATCTGCAGCGGTGGGCCAACCTAAAGGGCTATGGGGTCTAGTAGTACCCTCTAAAGAATTTAAGAATCACAACTTTTTTTGCGCCGCAGCTGCGCCACAGCGCCGCAGTGGCGCCGCAAAGTCGGCTCATAGCGAAAAGTGACCATTTTTGTGGTCGTCGCTCAGGTCGAACGTTACGAGCTGGAGCTGATTTCTTTTTATATTCAGAAATTACATATATTGAACTAACTAACGGTCCAGGTTGCGTTTCTGGTATCACTTCCCTAGCGACCACAGTGGCCCGTCAAAGATTGCGAAAATTCGAAAAATGAAAAATCGAAATTTCTCGCTATCTATTTAACTTTGAACGCTCAAATCTTCCATACAATGGTTTTCTGGCACGGAGAATCGATTCCCGCAGTCAGTTTTACCGTCAGACCCGCCCATCTTGCTGGGCTGGTTCCACTTTGCCGTCGGGAGGGTCAAGTCGGAAACAGCTTCCTGGAGGTCCATAGTAGGCTTTACCTGGCCTCTCAAAACTTTGTCTATAGGGGTTTTCTGGTGCGCCCAGCTCTGTTCCGGAGTCCTTTTTGCCGTAGGACTTATCCATCTTGCTATGCTGGTTCCACTTTGCCGTCTGGAGGGTCATGTCGGAAACCGCTTCCTGGAGGTCCATAGTAGGCTCTACCTGGCCTCTCAAAACCTTGTCTATAGGGGGTTTTCTGGTGTGCCCAGCTCATTCCCGGTATCCGTTTTGCCGTCCGACGTACCTATTTTGCTGGGCTGGTTCCACTTTGCCGTTTGAAGGGTCAGTCGGGTGGGGGTCAAGTGGTCGAAAATAAAATTTTCAAAAGTGATCAAATTTGGTACCAAATGAAAGCCCTAAGCGAGCTGAGCAACTTTTGTCATAGAACCGCATGCTCAAAGTGGCTGTAGGGGGTGCTGTGGTGGGGGTGGAGGTGGGGACTTAGGCGATTTTCGGTCAAAAATGAAAGTTTTCAAAAAAGTGGTCAAATTTGGTACCAAATGAAAGCCCTAAGCGAGCTGAGCAACTTTTGTCATAGAGCTGCGTGCTCAAAGTGGCTGTAGAGTGCTGTGGTGAGAGTGGGGTGGGGACTTAGGCGATTTTCGGTCAAAAATGAAAGTTTTCAAAGAGTTTTCAAATTTGGTACCAAATGAAAGCCCTAAGCGAGCTGAGCAACTTTTGTCATAGAGCTACATGCTCAAAGTGGCTGCAGAGTGCTGTGGTGGGGTGGGGTGGGGACTTAGGCGATTTTCGGTCAAAAATGAAAGTTTTCAAAAGTGGTCAAATTTGGTACCAAATGAAAGCCCTAAGCGAGCTGAGCAACTTTTGTCATAGAACCACATGCTCAAAGTGGCTGTAGAGAGTGCTGTGGTGGGGTGGGGTGGGGACTTACGCTGATTTTCGGTCAAAAATGAAAGTTTTCAAAAGTGGTCAAATTTGGTACCAAATGAAAGCCCTAAGCGAGCTGAGCAGCTTTTGTCATAGAACTGCATGCTCAAAGTGCCTGTAGAATTCTGTGGTGGGGTGGGGTGGGGACTTAGCGATTTTTAGGTCCAAAAATAAAAATTTTTCCAAAGTGGTAAAGTTTGGTGAAATGAAGAAGCCTAAGTGAGTGAGCAACTTTTGCGGTGTCGGATTTATACCTTTCTCAACCGGAATATAAAGGATAAGACATAGGCCCAACACTCTTATTATCCCCTTTTGTGCGGAGCATTTTTGTTACTTGTATATATATATATATATATTTTGATGCAGTTGTACTTAAAATCAACCTGCCTTTTCACTCGGCACAAGCTTAGAAATGCTCCTAGTAACTTGCCAAAAAATTTTTGGGGTGGTTTTTTTCCCGCATATGGGTTTTTCCCGCATTAGGTTTTTCCCGCCAGTTTGGGATTAATTTTTCTCACTAGAGGTGTTCTCTAGTCATAAGAAAGTTTACATGATCAGCCTAGCTGCCTCTTTATATAGTTGAGAAATATCTAAACATATCAAACCAGTAAAAAATCTGGGTTTATTTTATTTTGGGGGGGGCGGGCCCCCCCCCCCCCACTCGAGCACCTCCCCCCCACTCGGCCCCACCCCCACTTCTCTGGGCTTCCCCCACTCACCCTAAGGTGCCCAAAAATTGCCAAATTTTTAGGTTTTTGGTCAAAATTTTCAAAATTTTTCCGGTTCAAATTGATTGATCGCCTTTTTGAGTGATTGATCAAAATTGATTGATTGATTGAAAAGGAAAATTGATCAAAAATCGCCTTTTTTTGGTGCTAAAACTTGATTTTTGAGCACTTTTAAGCATAGTTATAGCAGTGTATGTGAAGAAATTGTGGCCATTTATACAGCATTTTTTGGCATTCTTGGCCCATTTTATTCCCCCCCCACTTTTTTGACCTCACCCCCCACTAGTTGGGGGGCCTCCCGGTCCCCCCCACTTATTTTTGCCTAAAATTAACCCAGAAGTTCTGGCCAAAAATCTGAAAAGTTGGGGTTTTTCCCGCTTGACTATACAGCTTCTGTTTCTGAGTCTCCTGACTCTCCTAAGATATTGGCTGTCGCTCCGACATTTGTAACGAAATTCCTTAAATTTAGCTTAATGGAACCGGGTCTTGATTCCAAATTTGAAATTATCAAATTTTGGTTAAGATGAGCACTGGTTTGGTCGTTACACAGGCTAACAGCGTATTCGAAGAATACTTAGGACAAAGGCCCTGCTGGGGTGATGTTCCAACAACAGTTCCTTGACAGTTAGCCTAAATTCAGAGGTCAACTGGTTATAGCTGCAAATGAGAATATTGATATGTAAATGAGAATACTACTGACCTGTGCCCGCTCAGACGCAGGTCTTCAAGCCTATGGGATCTCAAAGAAGTCAGTGACAATTAAGCTTTCACACAGACAGTATTTATTGATAAGAAGTAAGAAAATGACGAAGCAACAAGGATTGTGAATATGAAAAGTGATGAATAATTAGATACTATAGGATCAATTGAAAATAGTACAAAGGCAGAGGCAAAAACAGAATCACGCAAAGTTGTATACAAAGTAATTGCCAGGAGACCAGATCTCTTAACCATTAAATTCTACGTTCCAAAAACAATGCTTATTATCAACCATTTAAATGTAAAAACTGTGGTTTTGTTTTGTCAAATCGAATTTAAACTAAAAAATAATAAATTTATTTCGTTAAGGAAATTGTCGTCCAAATTGTAGACGGGTTCCCGTTAGAAAACCCTTCGAAAAATTTTCTCTAAAAATCCCGTCCACCTGCAATGTTTTCCCGTCTAGTTTTTTCTTAGCTAACGTCACTTCTCTACAGCAAACTGCAGCCTTTATATATTTATATGCAGTAACAGCAGCAGGTATTGGCGTGTCAGCATATTTGCAGCAACACTTGCACGTATGTGTGGCTTAGGATACAGTAACAACAGCAAAGAGCTTGTGACGAAAGCAGGCTAGTAAAAGCTAAAATAAATCCTGCTAAGAAACTGTCCTAGACGGAAAAAATGAAACGGATTTTGCTATTTTCCCGTTGTGTATTTGGACGACGTTCCTAATCTGACAGCTGTAGAAAAGTTTGCCTATGAAGCAGACTTTGACCTTTAAATATATAAGTTTCAAACCATTTAAAAAGGAAAATCAACAAGTTGGAAGCGAGTTCCTACAAGCTAGAACGGTAGGGTTGAAAATCTAGGATTTGTGGAACCACGGCGGATACCGCCGTATGATGCAGACGTTTTCCTCGGATTATTCTTGAATACGAAAATCAACTGATATATATCCGATAGGCAAAGGATAAACCAAAGTCACTGTTCCCTCGTAGATGTTCCTAGCTTTTCAATGTTTAGAACATTGTTGCTGTATAGTACCTTCTGAAATGACGTTGCTAGCCAGAGTATAGTCTAGATCGGGTTGTCCCGGAAAGTTCACTGAACAGTAGCCACCAGAGCGTTGCCCAATCAAGAATATCTGAATTCTAGGCAGCAATTAATTAATTAATTATAAAATTGATCTGGTCCAGAGTCTCGGATGTGGTGGCCAAGCAGGATTTTTTGAACCCCGGGTCACTTCGATAGCTTCATGACCTGAATCAAATGGGTTAAAACCCGTTAATTGCATAATAACAATGAGGTTTTAACCTGAATGAACTATCCATAAATTTGTTTCTTTCTTACTGTTTTGGGATTGTAATTGGAGCTGAATTTGTTCTGCTGTAGCAGCAGCATAGCATCAAATTGGCAGTTGAAAGTTAAAAGTTTGAACCAAAAATGGTTAAAATGTGCCTCTTCCCAAGACAGGAATTAGAGCGGCCGTTAGTTTTGGCGCAATTTCGGTGTGGCTTACAACAAAACGGGTTAATGCAAATCAATTGTAAGTTAGTAACTGGATCTATGAACACTGGAAAGTTGCATACAAATAGAAGTGGCCTGTGCAGTGTGCACAGAAATGTGGCTCGAAAACTTTAACTTTAATGCAAGCTTTTATGCCTGTGCTAAACAACAACTGCGCATTATGCTTAATTTTTAATAGCAAATGATAGTATTTGGTTAAGCTTCATAGTTTCATAGTTGCGGCAGAAACGTAACAAACAAGCTTAACTATAATTACTGTTCCCTTAGTCTTTGATTAGTAAAATTAATTGAAAACAATAATGCAGTGCAGGAATCGAATGTGAAGTGATACATTTGGTTAACTATAGCGTAAATAGCATACGAAATGGCAAACAAATTTGCATCTGCAGTTTTTCAGAAAGCTGGGCATCATTAACAGAGCCAGTTCAAAACATACCGAAATGGATCGCATTAAAACCTTGTTAGAAAAGTTAAAGTTTTCTATGTGGAAGCTTAAAGAAACTTGTTTTGAGAATCTGAAATCAAGAAAGACAACTAGAAAATTTCTTAAGCGCAATTTTGCAGTTAGTTTTATCCTGGTCGTCGAGCTCATGTTTGGTTGATTACCTCTTTGCTCGTCTCGAGGTCAATTGAGTTTGTCACAGTGATTGCTGCCATTGTTGCTGTTATTGTCACTGTTTACTAGAGCAAACTTCATAAAGTGGTAATCATCAAAGGATGCAATATTTAATGACTGCTACACAGCAAATCTTTGAAATCATTCTTTTCAAAGCATTGGGTTATACTGACAACAAAATGGCTGAATTTTCCATCTTTCGTAAACGTTAACACATTCAGTGAAGAAATGCACACTTGGCCTTTTTGAGTATGATTTTTCTACTATACTTTCGAATGTAGCTTGACAGCTCGAATTTAAGGAAGTTAAGTTAAGGGCAAGTTGGTAAGCAAATTAAGTGCACCCTAAACCTAAACTATGATCAGATAGCATCTTTAGTTAACTTCAAAACTTCATTTCATCTGAGATAATACAGTCATTCGGTTTACGATTTGTAAGTGTATCCCGACGTTAGACAAGGTCAAAAGCTTAGCTTATACTGAATTTTGCACGCATACACAACAATTTAGGATGTTTAGGGTAATTCTGAAAACAGGCTAAACAGAAACTTAAGGTACAAATGTGAATGGTTTCCATGCGTCAATTTATTGCAAATACCGATTTTAAGAAATATGTTGAGTTTAATCCACTTCTGTTAAACAAGGTTCCTGTAATGCAATATACTGATTTTGCTCCATTGTTTTGCATGCAGAATTTGATGTTAATGTAACATTAACTTCAGCTTTGACTCAACATCTGTTCCACAGAAATGGATAAAAACTTTTGAATCTAGCCAGCCTCAGCAGCCTGAATTTGAGACCAGCTAGTTTTGCTGCAAACTAACTTAGTTACAAAACTAATTATCTTGAACTTCATACCTTTTTTGACAATACATACAAACTGAGATCAGTTCTTTAGCAAGGAATTAAAGATGCACAATGATGCTTAATTTTTGATGTACTTCTTGGGGACTTTGCAAGACGTTACAGCTATTTACTTTGTTGTTTTCTCAATCAAGCGGCTACAAATAATATCTGCAGAATTTAACTGATTTGAGTACAAATTCAGTTTGGAACTTGTTTCAAAGTGATAGTTGTGCTACAGATCGTAATATTCAATCGACCATGATCCTCAGACAATACATTTCACAGAATTCACTCGTCTGCCTGCACAGTAGGCTAGGTTTATGTTTTGACATAGCCTAGCCTTGGTGACAAATTTATGAATGGTCATTCCAGTTGCTCCTGTACTTTCTGCAATTTCAACAACTTATTCCAGCGAGATCTCAAATTTACTTTTTACGAATAATTTGTATTTATGCAGAGGCTATATTGCAAAACATGGCCAGTGGCGCTAGCCGCTGGTTGTGGAACTGGTCAAAGTAAAAACAACAACTAAGCTCAGCTCTGGATCACAGCTGGAACTGAATCTCGGAAAAGAGGAGCCCAAAATTTCCAACATCTGTAAAAAAATTCATACTAATTTCACATTAACTACAATGTTTCGACCAAAGCCTTAAAAAAGGAAAAGCTATGAAATTATCAAGTTGTAGTTACATCACAGCAAAAATGGTGGGCTTAAGCCCTAGATCTGGCAATAAATCGAAAAATAACAGTGGTTCTTAGCAATTCGTATCAGCGGCCGGACTCTGCCACTCCTTCACAGAGCATTTCGAAATTTGAAATGCAGAGACATGATTAATGTCGCCAGGTGAAAGAAAACCCACAACTACTTGGGAAACGTTCGGAAATTTTGCAAAAATGAGAATTCTATGGAGAATTCGCTGATATACGAAAATCTAAAGGATAACTTTATTTGTTTATCTTGGACTTTATCTGTGGCATTTTAAGAGTTTGGCACTAATTTTAACCAATTCCTGCTGCTAGTCTTGTTGCCAGTTTCATTAGCAAACAGTAAAAATTTTTAAATAGGGTTGAATGGATTTCCAATAGCTCCCCCTTCGTCTTCTAGATTTTATTTCTTGTTTATCGTAAACACCGTACCTTGCGGCATCTGTCGCAATTAATTAAATTAAAGACTTTGAAAGGACGCTTTCCGGGGAAAGCTTGAAATTTAAAGAAAAAGAATTTGATGTTTCTAGTCTCTGCAAACAACAGAAGGTAACAACAATAGCAATTTATCAGGTAAATGGTTTCGACATGGCAACATCAAAAGGGAAACGAAGGAAAAGGAGAGGAAATGCTGCTTCGCGTCTACAACTTCGTCGAGAGACTCAAAAATTTAGCATGGCCGCTGAAGCTTAATCTTTACAAAGTTTCACTACCATTAATTCCATTA